>QJPP01004353.1:0-89086 GCA_003996215.1 Jaltomata sinuosa
TGCATGTTATGCTAATATCGATTGTAGAACTAAGGTTGTCAAATTCCATTTTCCGAAAGAGACAATCCTGGAGTGGAAAGGTAATGCTGCCACACCAAGGGGTAGGTTTATTTCCTACCTTAAAGCCCAGAAAATGATTTCTAAAGGCTATATTTATCATTTAGTCCGAGTACAAAGCACAGAGGATGGACCAGTGACTCCTCAATCGGTGCCCGTGGTGAGTCAATTTCTAGATGTATTCCCGGATGAGCTTCCAGGAATCCCTCCAGAAAGGGAGATTGAGTTTGCCATTGATCTACTCCCAGATACTCAGCCAATATCAATTCCCCCTTACAGGATGGCTCCTGCAGAATTAAGAGAGTTAAAGGAACAATTAAAGGATCTACTCGAAAAAGGTTTCATTAGGCCTAGTACATCGCCATGGGGCGCACCAGTGTTGTTTGTTCGTAAGAAGGATGGGTCCTTGAGAATGTGTATCGATTACCGACAACTGAACAAAGTTACAATCAAGAATAAGTATCCGCTTCCAAGGATTGATGACCTTTTTGATCAGTTGCAAGGCGCCAAATGTTTTTCAAAGATTGACTTGCGGTCGGGGTATCACCAGTTACGTGTTAAAGGGGTAGATGTTCCAAAACAGCCTTTAGGACAAGGTATGGCCACTTTGAATTTCTAGTAATGTCTTTTGGGCTTACTAATGCCCCAGCAGCTTTTATGGACCTAATGAATCGGGTATTCAAGCCATTCCTAGATGTATTCATGATCGTATTTATTGACGATATCCTGATTTACTCGCGGTCCAAAGCCGAACATGCTGATCATTTACGTGCAGTATTGCAAACACTTCAGAATCATAAATTATATGCAAAGTTCTCCAAATGTGAGTTTTGGTTAACTTCAGTGGCTTTTCTTGGCCATATAATTACAGACGAAGGTATTAGAGTTGACGGCCAAAAGATTAAAGCAGTAAAGAATTGGCCGAGGCCCTTGAATGCTACAGAGATCCGTAGTTTTTTGGGCTTAGCAGGTTATTACCGAAGGTTTGTAGAAGGGTTTTCTTCTATATCTGCACCACTGACAAAGTTGACTCATAAAGCTGCCAAGTTCCAGTGGTCTGATGCATGTGAGCAGAGTTTTCAGGAGTTGAAGGACAGGCTTACTTCAGCACCTGTCTTAACTCTGCCAGAGGGCACAGAAGGTTATGTTGTTTATTGTGATGCTTCAAGGATTGGGTTGGGTTGCGTTTTAATGCAACATGGTAAAGTTATTGCCTATGCCTCGAGACAACTAAGAAAGCACGAACAAAATTACCCTACTCACGATCTTGAATTGGCAGCAGTTATATTTGCCTTGAAAATTTGGCGCCATTACTTGTTTGGAGTCCATGTAGACGTGTTTTCGGACCACAAAAGTCTACAATATTTATTCAAACAGAAGGATTTAAACCTAAGGCAAAGAAGGTGGCTAGAGTTACTAAAGGATTATGACGTAGATATTTTGTACCATCCAGGGAAGGCCAATGTAGTGGCCGATGCACTTAGCCGCAAATCCATGGGAAGCTTGAGCCACGTGGAAAATAGAAAGATTGAGATGACAAGAGAACTACATCAGTTAGCTAATTTGCAGGTTCGACTACTAGACCAAGGTAATGGGGGAGTTGTTATTCAAAGCACAGCGGAATCCTCACTTGTGACAGAGGTAAAGGAAAGACAATATGATGATCCAGAATTAGTAAGATTGAGGGAGGAAATTCCACAACAGAAGCAACCACTAATAGAGCTTAAGGAGGATGGGGTACTGAGATATCAAGGTCGTCTATGTGTACCTAATGTCGGGGAGCTTCGGGAGAAAATTTTGGCAGAAGTTCACTATTCCCGCTATTCAATCCATCCAGGAGCGACGAAGATGTATCATGATCTTCGACAGATTTATTGGTGGAATAATATGAAGAGAAATATTGCAGAGTTTGTAGCCCAATGCCCGAATTGTCAACAGGTAAAAATTGAACACCAGAGACCCGGAGGTCTAACTCAAAGTATAGTGATACCTACCTGGAAATGGGAGGTGATCAACATGGACTTTATTACTGGCTTACCTCGTACTTATCGGAAGTATGATTCCATATGGGTGATTGTAGATAGACTTACAAAATCAGCTCACTTTTTGCCAGTCAGGACAACTTATACTGCTGAAGATTATGCCAAGTTGTATATTAGTGAAATAGTTCGACTTCATGGTGTCCCAATTTCCATCATTTCAGATAGGGGTGCTCAGTTTACAGCAAATTTCTGGAGGTCTTTCCAGAGAGGCTTAGGTACTCAAATAAGTCTCAGTACAGCTTTTCATCCACAGACAGATGGACAAGCTGAACGCACTATTCAAACACTCGAAGATATGCTACGAGCTTGTGTACTAGATTTTAAAGGGAGTTGGGATGACCATTTGCCACTAATTGAGTTTGCTTATAATAATAGCTTCCATGCAAGCATTCAAATGGCTCCTTATGAGGCTTTATACGGGCGAAAGTGTAGATCACCAATTGGATGGTTTGAAATTGGAGAAGCAGGATTATTAGGGCCAGACCTAGTTAATCAGGCAATGGAGAAGGTGAAGCTAATTCGAGAAAGATTACTAACAGCCCAGAGTAGGCAGAAATCATATGCAGATGTGCGACGTCGGGATTTGGAATTTAATATTAGTGATTGGGTTTTCCTAAAGGTATCGCCTATGAAAGGCGTTATGCGATTTGGTAAAAAGGGAAAGCTTAGTCCAAGATATATTGGACCATACAGGATCATTCGGAGGGTAGGAAAAGTGGCATATGAGCTAGATTTACCCACAGAATTGGAGACAGTCCATCCTGTATTTCATGTATCGATGCTACGAAGGTGCATAGGAGATCCTTCACGTATTATGCCTATTAAAGATGTTCAACTTTCTGAAGACTTATCCTATAAGGAAGTACCAATTTCTATCCTAGATCGTCAAGTTAGGAAGCTCAGAACCAAAGAAGTAGCCTCAGTAAAGGTGTTGTGGAGAAATAATAATATTGAAGAAATGACGTGGGAAGCCGAGGAAGAAATGAGGAAAAAACATCCCCAGTTATTTATGACTTGAAGATAGTACATAGGTAAGTCATATTCTTATATTCTTCATACTCTTCCTACTATGCAAATATGATCAGGTTTGAACATGTGAAAATGATTACATTTAATTGTATATAGTTGTATCGCCCTGTGAGGCATCGTGCTGGACTTTTGCTGAGTTTCAGGTTTTTGGATAGTCCCAATTATAAAGGAAACTCTGCCAAAATTTCAAAAAAAAAAAATCCTAAGGGACTAGAGCTCTATATGCATTACCCTCATTCGAGGACGAATGATTCTAAGGGGGGAAGGATATAACACCCCGTACCTTTCAAAACCTATGTGACTAAGTAAATATCGACGAAGGTATTTGAGCTCGAGATTGTAAAGGGGTACTTTGGCCTAGAATTTGAAATGGTCAAATGTATATAAGTGTTAAGTTAAATTATAAGGAGGAGGGTTTTGAAAATGAGATAAAACAAGTGAGGTACTTGCTCGACTTATCTAAGCTCTTAGGTGACAAGTAGGTGCATCACCTACCTACGCTAACGAACTAAGTTCCGAGGGCCGATTACGGGCAGCAACACCATGGATTATTAGACCTAATGGTAGCCCAAATGAAGCTTAAAGTTGGCCCATCAAAGCACAACCAAATCTGGCCCAAACAACTACAAAAGTAGCCACCAATATTGACCACATTTTTGACCCAAGAGAAGCCCAAAATCAGCCCCAAAACTTAACCCTTTTGAGGCCCAAGCAAAGGGTAATTTAGGCCCAAGTTTCTTGACCCATTTTGGCCCAAATATACTCAAAAAAGTCGGCCAAAAAGGTCCCTTTATATAGGGCTTTTGCTGATCAATGTTCATCACAAAAAGCTGGAAAATTCTCTCTTATTTCATTTCCTTTTTGGCAGCCCTTCTCTCCCTTTAGGGTTCTAAGAAGACCAAGATTAATTGAAGATTAAGGTGAGTTAAACAACTTGTTATCTTGGTATTAATCTACTACATATAGCTAGGATATCCTATGGTAAGAAAGACATGAACTATGGCAGCCCCTTTCTTATGATTTAACACATGAAAATTGTGTAACAATTAAGAGATTTCTTCTTCTCTTGTTGGTGTATGTGTAGGGGGTACTTAAGCCTTTAAAGCATCAATAAAAAGAGGATAAAAAAACACCTTCAAGTGTGGTAAGTACTCTGCCCATAATAATATTTTTGGATTGAAGTTCGGATAGACAATTGTTGTTGAATTGTTGTTAAGAACTCACGGGACGGCGATCGGAAGCCGTGGGTTCAATGTGTTGCTATTGTATTTCGGTATGGTGGGTTGTGTAGGGGATGTTTGATGTGTTTTATATTATTGGAGGCAGTAGGTTGGTGTGTGTGTGATGTATATTGGATAAGGGGAGGAAGGTGTGACGATACACCTTTAATTAATGCAAAATACGTAAATCTGCCCGGAAAATGTTTAGCTACTGTTTTGGGAGTGTTGCAGCAGGTTTAAAAGCTAATATTAGCTTCATTATACCCTTGTGTTGTAGATTAACTTAATAAGGGAAAGTCCAAGTTGTGGTAAGCGCAATCTTCGGAAGGAACGAGGTATGTTAAGACTTCTTTATTCCTTATCGGCATGAATCTAGAAATAGAACTCTAAATCTCCGAAAGAAGGAATTTGAGTATTTTGTTGTAAGAGAGATGATTTGGTAACTCAACAAGTCTTAAGGAACTAATTTATACATTATGGTGATTCAAGTCGCCTTCTTATAAAAATCTGATTCTTTTTGCACGAAATGTAAGTTATCCTTTTGTCAAGTTTCTTCTTTGTATTGTGATCTCTAATCAAGCTTTAGAAAGTATACAAGAAAAGTTAGAAAGTCAAATCCCCATTTATATGTGTTTGGTATGTTGATTCCAACACCTAGTAAGCCAAGGCTAAAGAAGTTATCTAAATGAACCTTCATAAATAACAAGAATAACTTTGAAGGTCAATCTAGTAATACACTTATTATGTGTGGTTTGCGTGTTAGTGTGCACCGAGGTGCTACTGCCATATTGAGGCTATTATATACATAGTGTGCACCGAGGTGCTACTGCCATATTGAGGCCATTATACACATAGTGTGCACCGAGGTGCTACTACCATATTGAGGCCATTATATACATAGTGTGTGCCGAGGCGCTACTGCCATATTGAGGCTATTAAATATAGGGTGCGCCGAGGCGCTGTTGTGGTTCAGTGTGGGTTATAAAGAGTGAGTTGCAGCGTGAGTTAATGCATGTGTTGTGTTCTAAAAAGAATAAAGGAGAAAGAGCTTCACGAGTCTTACCAATTACAGTTTACAAGTTTCATATTTTATCTTGTTCAGATTTACTACTTGCGACTTGCTTTTATGCTTCTACCTTACATGCCAGTACATTATTGTCGTACTGACGCCCCATTGCCTGGGGGCGCTGCATTCATGCCTGCAGGTCCAGACAGAAACCCAGATAGACCTCTTCAGTAGAAGTTGCGGAGTTCAGCCATTTTGGTAAGCTCCATTCTTCCTGGAGCTAACGAGTCAGAGGTCTAGCTTATATTTTGACCAGGTTATGTATATGTACAGCTTATGGGTAGTCCAGGGCCCTGTCCTGGATATGAGATATTTCACTTACTCCTAGAGGCTTGTAGACGTGTATATGTACATCAGTGTTGGGTATGGCCTTGTCGGCCTTGTTATTAGTTATCTACTATGATAATAGCCTTGTCGGCCTTGAGTTGCTTAACTACTATTGAGCTTTCATTGTTTCCAATTGTAATTCTTAGAGACCTTGTCGGTCTCAGACCCCCAGCAGGTTCAACAGAGATACACTCTATTTTGGCACCCTCGGCCTTTTGGGGCTCCGGGTGTCGGTCATGCCTCCCATGGTTTGGGGCGTGACATTAGTCTAGGCTTGGATGTTCTGGGGTGTTACAGTATCTCCCTTTTGAGATCATTCATCCTCGAATGGAGACTAACCAAGCTGAGTTAGGAGGGAAAGAGCTGCAATCCCTACCATATGAGTACTAGAAACTGATGTCTCACTGATTTGAGTTCCATGAACTTGAAAATATGTTGAAATGCAAGGATAACAAAGGGAACAAGGTAGTGAGACTGAAGTACACAAGACTAAACTGAGAAACTAGAGAGGAACTATTACCTCACGCTGAAACTGAATTGGAAGGAAATAGGTGGGGATACTTGGCCATCATGGCTGCTTCAACTTCCCAAGTAGCTCCATCTACGAACTGATTCCTCCACAAAATATTTACTGAGGTGACTTCTTTATTCTTCAACCTACAAACTTGATGGTCAAGAATCTCAACTGGAACCTCCTCATAGGTGAGGCTATCCTCCACAACCACACTCTCTAAAGGAACAATCGATGCCGGATCACCCACACACTTCTTCAACAAGGAAATGTGAAAGACTGGATGAACCGCTGCTAGTTCTGCTGGCAGCTCTAACATGTAAACCAGATTACCAATCCTTTTTAGTATTCAGTAAGGATCTACATACCTGAGGCTGAGCTTCCCTTTCTTGCAAAATCTCATCACCCCCTTCATGGATGACACTTTCGGGAAAATCGAATCATCGATTTCAAACTCTAAGTCCCTTCTCCTAATATCATAGGACTTTTGATAACTCTGAGCTGTTTTCAATCTCTCCCTGATGAGCTAAACTTTCTTCATAGCCTCGTGAACCAAATATGGCCCGATCAAGGCTACTTCACCTACTTTGAACTAACCAATCGGAGAACTATATCTACGCCCATAGAGTGCCTTATATAAGTCCATCTGAATAGTGGAGTGGAAATTGTTATTATAGGAGAACTCGATGAAGGGTAGATGATCATCCCAAATACCATCGAAATCGATCACGTAACCTCTCAACATATCTTCTAAGGTCTAAATGGTACGCTCTGCCTGACCATCCATCTATGGATGAAATGTTGTACTGAGATTCACCTGAGTACCAAAACCATTCTGAAATGATCTCTAGAAATGAGATGTAAACTGAAGACCTCTATCTGAGATGATAGACAAGGGAATCCCATGTAACCTAACTATCTTGCTGATGTAGAGTTTGGCATAGTCCTCCACTGAATCTGTAGTCTTGACCGCTAAGAAGTGGGTTGACTTAGTGACTCTGTCCACTATTACCTAAATGGAGTCGTGCTGCCTACGAGTACGAGGTAAACCCGTAATAAAGTCCATGTTGATCACTTCCCACTTCCAAGTAGGAATACTGATGTCCTGAGTCACACCTCCCAGTTTTTGATGTTCTACTTTAACTTGTTGATAGTTGGGACACTTAGCCATACAATTTGCGATGTCTCTTTTTATGTCATTCCACCAATAGACTTCCCGTAGTTCATGGTACATCTTAGTGGCACCGGGATGAATAGAATATCTAGAATTATGGGCTTCTGTAAGGATCTCCTGCCTCAACTCGCCCACATTAGGTACACATAAATTGCCTTAGTAACGAAGCACACCATCTACCCCTTAGGAGAAAACCTCTACTCTCTGTTGATGAACTGCACCTTTCAACTGAAGCGATATGGGATCATTTTCTTGTTTCTCTTTAACCTCCACTACCAATGAAGATTCTGACCCATTCTGTACTATCACACCACCATCTATCATGTCCATGAGGCAAAATCCTAAGCGAGCAAGCTATATACATCCATGGATAATTCCTTCCTCTCTTCCTCAACATATGACATTACCCATGGACAATCTGCTGAGGGCATCAGCTACTACATTGGCCTTACTCAGATGGTAAAGCACATTAATATCATAATCTTTGAGGAACTCAAGCTACCTTCTCTGACAAACATTCAACTTTTTCAGGGTGACCACATACTGGAGGCTCTTATGATCTGTGAACACATCAACATGAACATCATACAAATAGTTTATCCAGATCTTTAGGGCAAACACAACAGCTGCAAGCTCGAGGTCATGAGTCGGGTAGTTCTTCTCATTAACCTTAAACTTTCTGGAAGCATAAGCTATGAACTTACCCTGCTGCATCAAAAATAACCCAGGCTAACCCTGGATGCATCGCAATAAACTACATAATCGTCTGAACCATCTGGTAGAGTCAAAATAGGAGTTGTAGTCAACCTGGTGTTCAGTTCTAAGAAGCTTTTCTCACACTTCTCTGACCATTGGAACATGACCTTTTTCTGAGTCAACTTGGTCAATGAGGAAACTATGGATGAAAATCCTTCTACGAACCTCCTATAATAACCAGCCAAACCCAAGAAACTTCTAATGTATGTCGGAGAGATGGGTATGGTCTAGTCCTTTACTGCCTTAATCTTCTAGAATCAACTCAGATGCCTTCACTAGACACCACATGACCAAGAAAAGCAACTGATTTCAACCAGAACTCACACTTACTAAACTTGGAGAATAACTGGTGGTTTTTGAGAGTCTGCAGAATATCCCTCAGATGATTCGCATACTCCACCTTATTTCGATAATAAACAAGGATATCATCAATGAAGAAAATGATGAACAAGTCCAAATACTATCTGAAAACCCTGTTCATTAAGTCCATGAAATCTTCAGGAGCATTGGTTAGTCCAAAATACATAATTACAAATTCATAGTGACCATACCGAGTCCGGAAGGCTGTCTTCGGGTTTTCACTATCTTTGACTCTGAGATGATGATAGCAGGATCTGAGGTCTATCTTAGAGAAGCAACTAGCACCCTGAAACTGGTCAAACAAGTCATCAATCTGGGGGATAGGATATTTATTCTTGATTGTTACTTTGTTCAACTGGGGGTAGTCTATGCACATCCTGAGAGAACCGTCTATCTTATGCATGAAGAGAACTGGAGCGCCCCATGGAGAGATGTTGGGTTTGATGAGGCCCTTATCTAGAAGGTCATAAAACTATTCCTTCAACTCCTTATGTTCGGTTGGATCTATTCTGTAAGGATGAATCGAAATAGGCTAGGTATTCGGAAAGAGATCTATTCCAAAGTTGATTTCCTGTTCGGTAGGAACTCTGGGAAGATCTTCTGGAAACACTTCTGGGAACTCATTCACCACTTGGACTGACTCAAGAGTTGGGGTTTCAGAGTCTAAATCCTTAACCTGAACAAGGTGATAGATATACCCCTTGGAAATTATTTTTCTAGCCTTAAGGTAAGAGATTAGTCGACCTACAGGCACTGATATACTACCCTTCCATTCTAGGACTGGCTTATTTAGGAACTGAAACTGAATGACCCTAGTTCTGCAATCAACTGAGGCATAATCGGAATGTAACCAATACATTCCTAGAATAATATCGAAGTCAGTCATCTCTAACTCTACAAGATCAGCTGAGGTGACTTTTTAGGAAACTGTGACCGGGTAATTTATGTATACCCATCTAGCTATAACTGGGTTACCAACTGGTCTAGAGACTGAGAAAGGTTCCGGCAGGATTTTTGGACTAACACAGAAATTTACTGTTATGTAAGAAGTTAAAAAGAAAAGTGTAGCACCTGGATCTAACAATGCATAAACATCTAAAGGGAAGACTTGCAACGTACCCGTGGCCACATCGAAAGAATCCTCCTGGTCCTGTCGAGTTTGAAGAGCATCTAATATGTTCTGACACTGACCACCATCTATACCAGACGAGGCACCCTGCTGAGTGGGGCAGCCTGCTAGAGCTGCTGAAGTAGTAGACTGAGCTTTGTTAGCTACATGTCCATACCTGGATGAGGGGTAGTCCTTCGACTTATGACCGAGCTGACCACACCTAAAACACCCATCTCTTCCAGCAAGACACTCACCCGAATGGTTCTTACCTCACTTTGGGCATGATGGAAAAGTACGATTACCTGAATAACTTCCCTGACACTTAGAGCCTGACGGTCTTCTTTTCTGGTCTTGTCGAGGCCTGGGAGATGGACTGGTAGCTGATGAAGGCGCTGAGGCTGTGGACCTTTGTTGAAACTGTGAGTAACTCCCATCGCTCGACCTCGGCTAAAAATATTCATAGTTACCTTTCCTAGCCTTTTATTTACTCTATCCATTTTCTTGAGCTTATCCCCCTCAACCTGCTGAGCATGGGTCATCGATCTGGAGATATCCATATCCCCTAATAGCATAGCATTCATGCACTCTATCTTCTCTAGATAGGATACTCCAAACAAGAACTTTCCCATTTAAGCCCTCGGGTTGGCCACCATATGTAGAGAATACCTGCAAAGCTGAGTGAACTTCAATCTATAATCCTGGAATGACATCGACCCCTGCCTCAAATTCATAAACTCCTGGGCCTTATCCTTTCTCAACTCTCTTGGGAAAAACTTATCTAGAAAAGCTCCAGTAAAACAGTCCCATGTCACAGGAGCTGCATTCACACCTCTGTTGTCTTTCCACTGCGTGAATCAGATGTGAACCACATCCTTGAGTTGATAGCATGCTAACTCAACACTATCAGTACTAGTCACGTGCATCACCTTAAGAATCTTCTTGATCTCATCAATGAAATTCTGTGGGTCTTAACCAACCTTTGACCCTAGAAACTCTAACAGATTCATACGAACAAAATCACAAACCTTGGTTGTAGCTGACGTACTAGCGGGGTTCGTAGGAACTGGGGACTGTTGATTAGCGTGATTGGCTATGGTCTGAGCCAATAGCTGGATCGCATTACAAAACTCTGCTAGGTAACCTCATGGTTTGGGACTGAAGGAACTGCGTTTGCATTGCAAGCGTTATCTCTGTGAGGAGGCATGATCTAAAATGCATAACAATGAATTAGAACAGAGAAGTTGAATTAAACTCTATTGTATGATAAAGATAGCAAAAGGAGTGAAGGTTTTCCTTAGAACACCTCATAGCCTCTCCCTCATAAGTGTGGCGCACTTCACATCCATGAAAGAGACTCTACTTAGTGCGGCTTCTAGACACCCTAGGACTCTTAAACCTTATTCTCTGATACCAAGTTTATCATTCCCTGAGGCTAGCCCCTAGACGTAACACGAGACCTAGGGTCTGAAGTAACCCCAAGCAAACCCTTAAACTGACATATCACTAGCATATTGAATATAATTCTAAACAAATGGAATCATAGTTGAATAACTCATAAATGAAAGGAATAATGATTCTAAAGATATCTGCAATAATAGTTTGTCTGAAAGTCAAGTTACTACAAGAGCAGAAGTTGGACTCTACGTCTGAAAGCCTCTAATACTGACGAGCTACTGGGATAAGCCACCATCTAACTCCTAATACTGAAATTAAAGACAAACTGACTAACTCAAAAAGCATGTAAGAGATATGTCCTCGAATGATGAGGACTCACCACTGTCTGTCACTGATATGGAGATGGGTGAGCAATCACGAGGCTGAAGCTGAGAACCTAAGCCTGCATCATAATTGGATGCACCATAGAGTATGCATCAGTATTTCAGATGTACTAAGCATAAGAGATATGCAAATCTAAATGAATATACAAACATGCTAAAATGTGGGTCAAGTATGTAATCTGAACTGAGCTAAAGTACATAGGCCCAATATACAATAATGCATAAATACTGGAATGCAAGAATAAATATAAAGCATTCTTAAAATAGAGAATAAAAATATTTGTGGGCCCTAAGTACGTTACAGAAACTAATACTGTGGTAGAGTTTATTAACCGACATAAACCACGTGATCTAAACGTGGAGTCCGATGTATACGCCCTATCGAGAGGACCCAATATGCCTTGCCAGGGTATAAAGGCATGACTGTGGCGTGATCACTAAAACTGGTGCCCAACAGAGGGGACTTATAAACCTGCGATGGAACATAGTTCTAGGAATTAAGGATACGCTCAATCCTAGTCCAACTCGATGCTAAATACTACTCTCAAATTGAATACTATAGGTCATTTAATCTGTAGTCCTGAATTCATGAGATAGAACTAAACTGATCTGAAAACATTGTTTTTTTTTAACTAATGTAGTAACCTGAAAATCTGACTGAGTTCTTGATTTCTAACTCCAAACTAGTAGTCTAGGTTCAATTTTAGAGGATACTAGCACGTTTAGGAAAATTCTATAATTTAGGGCTAAGTCTATGACTTCTAAAGACCTTATAACTATCTAAGCAATTCATTGGAAATCAGTATGTGTTATCTAAAACAGTGTGAAAATCATATATGAATCATGAGCATGGATTTCTAGAACAATCTGCAAAAAGGGACAAGAACCCTGGTTCTAAATTCATGAAAATCATTGAAAGACTCTGAGGTTGTTGGGAATAAGGGCAAACTAAGCCCTTACTGAATTCCCACATACCTTATGGATTAGAATCCTTGCAAGAAATCTAAAGTTGAAGCTTGGAGGAGAGAACCCTAGGCCTGGAAATTGGAGAATACATTTCTTTTCTGCTTGAGAATTGATTTGAGAGGAACTGATTTGTTTTGGGGTGTTTTCCTAAAAAAAATAAGTCTAAGACTATTTATAGTCGGAGTCAAAATAGAAAGGAAAGGTCTAAAATAACCCCTGAGAAATTAAATTAAAAGCAGCTGGAAAAATTCGGGACCAGGTTCCACGGATAGGTTCCACCATCCGTTGAAACTTCCATGACTCGTGGAACCCCATTGTGGTCCCTGGGCCCTTTTACTTGGCTGCGGGTCTGATAACCACGAGTCTGACTTACGGATCATGGAACCATCCACGGGTCGTGGAACCTGCTCCTGGTTCTTGAGGTATTTGATGACCCTTAGGTCTGAGTTCCACGGATGGATCCCACGGCTCGTGGAAACTTCCACGGCTCATAGAAATAGTCTGTGGTTCTTAGAGGGAATGTCAGTCCTCTGATATGATTCCATAAGCACAGTCCACAATTCGTGGAACCTTCCACGACTCATAGAACTGACTCATTGTTTGACTGACAGTTGAAATTTTAGATTCTCTCTGGTTTTCTAAGCTGAGTCTAGGCTTGGAAGTTCTTGAGTGTTACACAACCCATATCTATTACTCCTTACATAATGGCTCAAGCAGAGCTTAAGGAGTTGAAAGAACAGCTCAAGGACGTCCTAGATAAAGGTTTTATCAGACCTAGCATCTCTCCATGAGGTGCCCCAGTTCTCTTTGTGCGTAAGAAGGACGATTCCCTCAGGATGTGCATAGACTACCATCAGTTGAACAAAGTCACAATCAAGAATAAGTATCCCATTCCTAGGATTTATGTCTTGTTTGACCAGTTTCAGGGTGCCTACTATTTCTCAAAGATCGACCTCGGATTCAGCTACCATCAGATCAGAGTTAGAGAGTGTGACATTCCTAAGACAACTTTCAGAACTCTGTATGGTCACTATGAATATATGCTTATGTCTTTTGGACTAACGAATGCTCCTGCAACTTTTATTGACTTGATGAATAGGGTTTTCAAGAAGTATTTGGACATGTTCATTATTGTGTTCATATATTATATCTAGTCTACTCGTGGAGTGAGAGGGAGCATGTTAATCATCTGAGAGTGGTGCTGCAAACTCTCAAGGATAGCCAGTTGTTCACCAAATTCAGTAAGTGTGAGTTTTGGTTGCAATCAGTCGCCTTTCTGGGTCATGTAGTGTCTAAGGAGGGAATTTGAGTGGATTCTCATAAGATAGAGACAATAAAGAATTGGCCTAGACCCACTTCTCTGACAGACATTAGAAGCTTTTTAGGTTTGGCTGGTTACAACATGAGATTCTGGAGGGGTTTTTGTCCATAGCTTCTCCACTGACTAGACTTACTCAAAAGAAATTCAAGTTCCACTGGTCAGATGAGTGTGAGAAAATTTCCAAGAGTTTAAAACTAGGTTAACCACAACCCCTTTTTTTACTCTACTAGAGGGTTCAGATGGTTTTGTAGTATACTATGACGCGTCCAGAGTTAGCCTCAGTTGTGTTCTGACGCAGCATAGTAAAGTCATTGCTTATGCCTCCAGACAGCTTAAGACTCATGAAAAGAACTACCTGACTTATGATCTTGAGTTAGCAGCAATGTTCTTTGCCTTGAAGATTTGGAGACAGTACTTGTATGGTGTCCATGTAGATGTGTTTACTGACCATAAGTGCCTTCAGTATGTGTTCACGCAGAAGGAGTTGAATCTTCATCAGAGGAGGTGGCTAGAGCTTATCAAGGACTATGACTTGAGCGTGCTTTACCATCCGAGTAAGGCCAATGTAGTAGTTGATGCATTTAGTAGGTTGTCTATGGGTAGTGTGTCACAAGTTGAGGAAGGAAAGAAGGAGATAGCCAATGATGTTCACATGTTTGCTTGGTTAGAGGTTCGCCACTTAGATTCGTTTGAAGGTTGTGTCATTGTTCAAAATGGGTCAGAGTCTTCATTGGTAGCCGAGGTGAAAGAAAAGCAAGACAGTGATCCCATCTTACTTCAACTAAAAGGTGTTGTCTAGCAACAGAGAGTAGAGGTTTTCTCCCAAGGGAGAGATGGTGTACTTCGTTACCAGGGCCGGTTATGTGTTTCTAATGTAGGTGATTTCAGGATGCAAATTTTAACGAAGGCTCATAGCTCCAGGTATTCCATCCATCCTGGTGCCACAAAGATGTAACGTGACCTACGGGAAGTCTATTATTGGAATGGTATGAAGAGGGACATTGATGATTTTTTGGCTAAGAGTCCCAACTATCAACAAGTGAAGGTAGAACAACAACGACCAAGTGGTATGACTCAGGAAAAAAACATTCCCACTTGGAAGTGGGAGGTGATCAATATGGATTTCATTATGGTTTTACCTCGTACTCGCAGGAAGAATGATTCTATTTGGGTGATTGTAGACAGGGTGACTAATTCAGCCCACTTCTTGGCTATCAAGACTGTGGATTCAGCAGAGGACTACTCCAGACTCTACATCCGTGAGATGGTCAGATTGCATTGAGTTTCCATATCCATCATCTCAGATATGCGTACTCAATTCACATCTCAATTTTGGAGATCATTCCAGAAGGGTCTTGGCACTCAGGTTAATCTTAGCACAACTTTTCACTCGCATACATATGTACATACAGAGCGTACCATTCATACTTTAGAGGATATGTTAAGAGCTTGTGTAATCGACTTCAGAGGTAATTGGGATGATGATTTACCTCTTATAGAGTTTGCCTACAATAACAGTTTTTACTCCAGCATTCAAATAGCTCTGTATGAGGCATTCTATGGGTGAATGTGTAGGTCACCCATAGGCTGGTTTGAGGTAGGAGAAGCATCTTTGATAGTCCCAAGTTTGGTCTATGAGACTATGGAGAAGGTTCATCTTATAAGATAAAGGTTGAAGGCGGCTCAAAGTCGTCAGAAATCTTATGCGGATATGAGAAGAAGGGAGCTAGAGTTTGAGGTTGATGATCGGTTTTTTTTAAAGTGTCACCCATGAAGGGTGTTACGAGATTTGGTAAGAAAGGAAAAGGGTAGGACTTTACAGAATTGTGAAAAGGGTTGGTAATGTGGCCTATGAGTTAGAGTTACCAGGAGAACTTGCATCGGTTCATCAAGTCTTTCACATTTCCTTGTTGAAAAAGTGTGTGGGCGATCTGGCGTCGATTATGCCTTTAGACAGTGTGGATGTGAAGGATAGACTCACCTATGAAAAGGTCATAGTTCAGATTCTTGATTGTCAGGTTTGGAGATTGAGAAACAAGGAAGTCGCTTCAGTAAAAGTTCTTTGGAGGAACAAGTCAGTTGAGGGAGCTACTTGGGAAGAAGAAACAGTCATGATGACCAAGTACCCATACCTCTTCCCTTTCGATCCAGCTTCAACTTGAGGTAATAGTTCCTCTCCAGTTTCCCATCTTATTCTCATGCGTATTTCAGTCTCAGTATCATGTTTCATCAGCTATTCATGAATTTCAACACTCTTTCATGTACTTAGAACCTATTTAAGCTAGAAATCAGCTTTTAATGCTCAGTGGTTGGGGTTGAAGATCCTTCCCTCTAAACTCACCTTGTTTAGTCCCCATTCGAGGATGAATGATCCCAAGGGGAGATATTGTAACACCCCAGAACTTCCAATCCTAGACTCAGGTCATAAAACCATAAAGAATTAAAAATTTCAACTGCCAGTCAAACCACGAGTCAATTCCATGAGTCGTGCAAGTTTCCAAAATTCGTGGACTGTTCCTGTGGAATCATATTAGAGGGTTTACATTCCCTCTGCTAACCACGGACTGTTTCCATGAGCTGTGGAAGTTTCCACGAGTCATGGTAAAGGCTCGTGGAACTCAGACCTGAGAGTCATCAGCCAACCAGGATCCACGACCCGTGGGAGTTTCCACGAGCCATAGAACACACTCATGGAACAAATTCCAGCAGCTCAGACCAAGTTCCCAGGGTTCTCGAGTGGGATCCATATTCCGTGGAAGATTCAACGAGTCACGGAACCCATTCGTGGAACCTGAGACGCAGTGTTTTTAGTAAAATTTAAGTTAATTTGTTAGGGGCAATTCAGACCTTTCCTTCTTATTTTAGCTACATCTATAAATAGTCTTAGGCTTATTTTATTTAGGAAAAACCCCAAAACAAATAAGTTTCCTCTCAAGTCAGTTCTCAGGCAAAAAAGAGCGTTCTTATACAAATTTCCTGACCTAGGGTTTTCTCCTTCAAGATTCATCTTCAGTTTCTTGCAGGGATTTTCATCCACCAGGTATGTGGGAATTAAGTAAGGTCTTAGTTCGTCCTTATGCCCAAAACCCTCAGACTCTTTCAATGATTTTTGTGAACTTAGAAACTAGGGTTCTTGTCATTTTTATGCAGATTGATTTAGAAATCTATGCTCACGATTCACATATGATTTTCATACTATTTTAATGACATATACTAATTTTTATTGAATTGCTTAGACATTTACACAGTTTTATCAACTCAAGGATTTAGCCCTAAATTACAGCATTTTTCTAAAAGTGTTAGCTTTCTCCAAGACTTAACCTAAGGTTATCAGTATGAGTTCAAAAAATATAATTTAGCGAGTTTTTAGTCTACTACAGCATTTCAAAGAAACAGAGATTTTAGACTAGTCTAGTCCTGACTCAGGAACTCAGGATTCCAATTTTAAAATGATCTATTAGTATTTATTTTGGGAGTAGTGTTTAGAACAAGGTTGGACCAGGGTTTAGCGTACCCTTAAGGTCCTAGAACTACGGCCAGTGTAGGTTTATAAGTCCTTTTTGTTGGACATCATATTTAGTGATCACGCCACAGTCATGCATTTATACCCTGGCAAGGTATATTGGGTCCTCTCGATGGGGCATATACATCGGACTCCATATTTAGATCACATGGTTTATGTTGGTTAATAAACTCTCCCACAGTATTAGTTTTAGTAATGTACCTCATGCCCACAACTTATATTTATTCTCAGCTTTCAGCATGTTTTCAGTTTACTCTTGCATTTTCAGCTATTTATGCATGCTTATATTTTGGGCATATGTACTGCAGCTTAGTTTAGTTTACAATATTTTAGTATTTTAGCATAATTATATTTCAGTCATCCTATCATATCCCTTATGCTCAGTACATTCAAAGTACTGATGCATACTCTATATGCTGCATTCTATCATGATGCAGGTTCAGGTTCTCAGATTCATCCAATCAAGTAATCTGTACAGGTGCCAGCATAGAGACAGCCAGTGGTGAGTCCTCATCATCCGAGGACATATTTTCATGCTTTTTGAGTTAGATAGTTTGCCCTTACTTTCAGTATTTAGAGTTAGTTGCGGACTTGTCCCAGCAACTTATCATAATTAGAGGCTTTCAGAAATAGAGTCAGACTTCATCTTATATAGTTCTATTGATTTTTAGACAAACTATCATTTCAGATATTGTTAGATTCATTATTCCTCTCAGTTATAATTTATTCAATATGCTTCCATTTGATTATAATTATATTCAATATACTTGTGATATGCTAATTTTTAGGGTTAGCTTGGGGTCACTTGTGATCCTAGGTCCCATGTTATGTCTAGGGTCTAGTCTTAGGGCGTGAAACTAATGCCCCCGTAGATTTCATGGATCTGATGCACATGGTGCTTAGCCCATATTTGGAATCCTTTGTGATAGTTTTTATAGATGAGAATCTGATATACTCGCGGAGTAGAGATTAGCATGAGCAGCACTTGAGGATTATTCTTCAAACTTTGAGAGATCATCGGCTTTATGCCAAGTTCTCAAAATGCGAGTTTTGTCTTGAGTCAGTTAAATTTCTAGGACACGTGGTGTCTAAGGATAGGATTAGAGTAGATTTGAGTAATATTTTAGCGGGCCATGATTGGCCTAGACCTACTACCCCTACTGAGGTTTACAATTTTATTGGGTTAGTCGGGTACTACAGACGGTTTGTAGAGGGGTTTTCTTTCATATCAGCACCTTTGACTAGGCTGACTAGGAAAGATGTTCCATTTTAGTGGTCAGATCAGTGCGAGGATATCTTCCATAAGCTTAAGTCCTTGTTGACTTTAGCTTCAGTATTGACCTTGCCGGTTAAGGGTCAGAGTTTCTCCGTGTATTGTGATGCTTCTGGGGTTGGTCTTTGTTGTATGTTGATGTAGTAGGGTCGTGTGATTGCATATGCATCGAGGCAGCTTAAGGTTCACAAGCAGAACTACCCCACCCATGATTTGGATTTGGCTATGGTAGTTTTCGCGCTCAAGATCTGGAGGTACTACTTATATGGACTTCATTGTGAGATATTCATCGATCACCATAGTCTTTAGTACATTATGAGTCAGAAAGAGCTGAACTCGAGGCAAAAAAGATGGATTGAGTTGCTGAAGGACTAAGATTTAACTATTATGTACCATCCGGGCAAGGCAAACGTTGTAGCGGATGCCTTGAGTTGGAAAGCGGTGAGTATGGGTATCCTAGCTTCACTTTTAGTTTATGATCGATCATTGGCCTTGAACATCTAGTCCTTAGATAACCGCTTGGTTAGGCTTGATTTGTCAGATCCCAATCGAGTTTTTGCCAGTGTTGAGGTCCGGGCAACTCTTTCTGATTAGATACAGAGCCGTCAATTTGAGGATCAGCAGTTGTGTGACCTTCAAGATCAAGTTGTTCGGGGTGACGCCAGCCAAGCTACTCTAGATTTAGATAGGGTTCTGAGGTTTGGTGGTTAACTTTGTGTTCCAAGGGTTGGTGATTTGATTCAATTGATACTCTGTGAGCCACATTGTTCTAGATACTCCATTTATCCTGGTGAAACAAATATGTATAGAGACTTGAGAGAGCTTTATTGGTGGAGTGGTATGAAGCGATATGTAGAAGAGTTTGTGTCTCGGTTCTTGAACTGTCAGCAGGTGAAGTTCGAGCACATGATACCTGGTGGGTTTATGCAGTGACTTTCCATTCCTGAGTGAATGTCGTAAGGGATTACTATAAATTTCATGGTTGGTTTCCCTAGTACCTCTAGGGGTTTTGATTCCATTTGGGTGGTTGTGGATCGGCTGACAAAGTCAGCCCATTTCTTGCCAGTTTAAACTTCTTACAGTGCCGAGAGATTAGCTCAGATCTATATTCATGAGGTTGTTCGATTGCATGGGGTCCCAGCTTCTATCATTTCAGATTCTGGCACTTAGTTCACATTTCAATTTTGGAGAGCTATTCAATAAGATTTGGGTATAGAGGTTCAGTTTAGTACTTCTTTTAACCCCCAGACAGATGGCCAGACCGAGAGGACAGTCCAGGTCCTGGAGGACATGCTTCGAGCCTGTGTTCTTGATTTTGGAGGTTCTTGGGATCAATTTTTGCCTTTGGCCGAGTTTGGGTATAATAATAGCTTCCATTCTAGCATTGGCATGGCACCTTTTGAGGAATTGTATAGTAGGCATTGTAGATCACCAGTTGGTTGGTTTGAAGGATTGGGGTCTAGGCCATAGAGTACTGATTTACTTCGAGACTCCTTAGATAGAGCTAGGGTGATTCAGGATAGACTTCGAGCTGCTCAGAATAAGAAGAAGAGCAACGTTGATAGTAGACTTCGTGCCATGGAGTTCAGTGTTGGTGATTCGGTATTCCTCAATATATCACCCATGAAGGGCGTAATGAGATTTTATCTGCAGGGCAAGCTTGGCCCCAGGTATATTGGGCCATTTGAGGTCCTTCAGAGAGTTGGTAATGTTGCCTATTAGTTAGCCTTGCCTCCGATGTTTTCAGCTATGCATCCGGTGTTTCATGTTTTGATGTTGAGATGGTATATTCCAGATGAGTCTCATGTGTTGTATTGGGATTCAGTTCAGTTGGATGAGAGCTTGTCCTTTTTGGAGGAGCCAGTTGCTATATTGGCCAGTCATGTGAGGAGGTTGAGGTCTAGGGAGATTCCTGTTGTAAAAGTTCAGTGGACGCATCGTCCAGTCGGGGAGGCTACCTGGGAGATCGAGAGAGATATGTCAGCCCAGTATCCGCAGTTGCTTGAGCCTTCATGTACGTCTTTCTTCTTGACTTTCAAGGATGAAATTCCTTTTTAGTAGCGGATGAAGTAATGACCCTTCCTGTCATCTTTGTGTTTGTGCCTTCTTTGTACTGCTAGAGCTTTCCTATAGCGGCCCCAAGTCATTTATGACTTACTGGGACCGGTGGTTCGGTGCGCTGGTCTTTCGTTTGGTCATTTTGTCCATTTGTTTTTTTTAGAGCCTTAACTTAGAATATCATTTACTTTAGTCAACATTCTTGGTAAACATGCTCGGAATCAAATTTTGATAGTTCTGTTAGCTCCAAAGCATGGATTTTGGTCTGGATGTACCTTGGGTTGGGTTCTGGGAGCTTTTGGTTTTGTTTTGTCTGGGTTTTTATGTTTTAGCCAAGTTGAACTTGAAAGTTTGACTTTGGTCAGCATTCAGACAAGACAACCTCAGATGGAAATTCTATCCATGTTATTAGCTCCAGAATGTTGACTTTGGGCTAGGGGAACCTTTGGTTCGGGTTCTTGGGCTTCCAGACTTGTTTTGGGGTATTGAGTTCCGAGTTAGTTTTGGGCGTAGGGGCCACTTTTCCTTAAAACGATCTCTGTTGGTAAATTCGTTGATTCCATTGAGTCTGGAATATCATTTACACTCAAATAGATCTATTGGTTTGTGAGTATCAAGTTTCGATTGTACCCGGAATGCCCCGTAAAAACTTTTGAAAATTGCAGATTTTTCTATTGTGGACCAACTTTAAATAGTTGTTGGCAGCTTTATTTTCAGCTTTTTCTCTCATCTTCCCAACACGTTTTCTACACCATATTTACACCAAATTCCTTAAAATCTTTAGCTGCTCTTACCCATAACTTTGAGGAATAATTGTTGCTGATCCAGGTGTGTTTCTTGGCCTCGTGAAAAGGTAAAATCTCTTGTTAACTTCCATTAATATTTACAAATTTCATTCTTTAAATTCTTATTTTTCACGATTTTCAGCTTATTTCTTTCACTTCTTTCAACTCCAACTTCATTTTTCTCAACTCTAATTACTCAAGAACATTGTGGGCTCATCGAAATTCTCCAAATTATTGTTAATCTCGTTCCTTATCGTTGGTAAACCTCTTCTTCTTCAAGCCTTGTTCTTCTCTTCAAGCTCAAAAACCTCCATGGTTGAGGCTCTTACAAGCTTGATTTTTTCTTCGGTTAAAGCTGCATTGGAGAGCTTGATTGTTCGTGGTAGCTTTAGTTCCGGTCTGTGGTCGATTCTTGCTTCCAAATTGGTACGTTTCCACCCTTGAAAATCGCAATTCTCCACTTTTGTTCTCATGAATTAGTAGTACTTTGGGGTAATTTTGAGCCCCGAAATGAACTCCATTTGTTCTCAAACTTTGAGCATAGGTACCTAAATTCACCGTGGACATAATTGTGAATTTTATTTTTTGATTTGCTGCACGGGCCCTGAGGGTCATTTTTTGACCCGATTTTCAGCCCAATTTTTTGGACAACAATATGGGTGTCATTCTTCTCATCTTAAAACCTAGATTATGTTCTTGATAGCGTGGAAGTTTTACGAGGCTGTTCGAAAGTGGAAGACATATGAGTGATGGTTCGTGTTTGCAGTTTGGCCCCGAGGTAGGTTACGGTTTAAACTCCTTAGACTTTATATATATAGAATAAAATTGTACTAATGGGCATCCTTGGGTTGGGCTTACTAGTTGGTACCAAAGACCTTGACCGCTTTATTCATATACCATTCCTTTTCTTCCTTCGATGGTTGTAGTACCTGCGATAGATGATATTATCATCCTTGTGGTCCTGTGAGGCCTTATATTGACTCTGGAACATAGATGGTGGGAAATTGGGGATGTTAGTGAGTCCCAGACATCATTATAATTGTTATAGAGCTGGCTATCTGTGTTGTAGAATGATTGGAGCCTGTGTAGGGCCGATAGGTTGATTGTGAGCCATTGGGCTTTTGTTTGTGATTGAGCATGCCATTCTCATGCATATAAAAGGATTTTCTTTATGATTTTACTACGATTTTGGCTTCGGGCCTACTATTGCTAAATTTCAAAACCTTGCATGGCTCGTGGGGCCTATTTTCATTAAAAATGATTGAAAGAGGGTTTTGAACCGTCTTAATGGATCTTCTTGGGGTAAGGGGGAATTAAAGGATATTTTATCACTATTTCCACTTATACTAGACTCGGAGGGGTCAGGCACTAGACTTGTTTTACTACAACTTTTGGGGTGATGCTAGACTCGATGGGGCCATGCGCTAGGAATATTTAACTTTCTGATTTAGACCTGGATACTCTCCGGGAAACTTTACTTGGGAATTTTTGAGATTGTGGGGCATCTAGTATGTTGGTCGGGGGATTCCATGGACCTTTCCATTTGGGACTAGGAGCTACGTGCTGCCAGTATCGGAGGGGGGTATACAATATTGTAGAGGTATACGAGTGTGACCTTCCATGGATCCCGTCTTCAGGGCCTTATAGGACGCTGCAAGCGGGAAACATACGGTACTACTATCAATCTTGGATTAGCATGTCATGTCATACCATTCATGTGTGTGAGGTTCCACCCTTGTTTGCTGTTTGTTGATTGTACGCTTTGGTAGTATGGAATGCCGGAGAGTTTGCCTTCACTTGTTTGTGTTCCTTGGGTGTATGGGTACCCGTGGGATTTTAGGTAGACCTATTCTTACTATTTGGCTCTATTGGTTCCTATTGTGGTTCTTATGACTTTGGATATTGTTAAGGTTAAACTTGGGCTTCCAGTTGTTGAATTCTTGACTTGAGATAGAATGCTTAGTTGGGTTATCATTTATTGTATTCGAACATGTTTACTATTTTCTTCCTCTCCTTATTTATTCATTTAGGTTCCCAGTATACTACCTATTTTCTAAACTCTTCTTTGTATACTTGTTGTTGCGAGGATCACGGGTACGTGTTTCTTTCTTTCACCAGTGATGTGTATTCTTTTAGCTAGCCATATGTATTTTTCCTGCTTGTATTCCTTCGGTGCTTGTTTCCGTGTACTTCTTCATTGCCTTCTGTGACTAGTTGTTTTCTATTCTTCTTATTACTACTCTTTTATCTTATATGTGCCCAGTCGGCCTATGATACCTACTGGGTACCAATTGCTTTGCAATTGGTGCTCATACTACACTCTGCATCTTTTGGTGCAGATTCTAGTATGGGCCATCATCGTGTGCTCATTAGAGACTCGTGCAACGAGCTATTTTTGAGATATTTCAGACTGAGGGTGAGCTCTTGGCGACCAGAGTTTAGATTTTAGTTATCTTTTACATCATGTACTCTATTACTACTTGGAGACATCTGTATATATTATTTTGGATCCTTGGTACTCCTTATATGTAGTTCTGGCTCTATACTATGGTACCAGGTTTTGGGGATTTGGTTTAGCTTCTGCATATGTATATATATTTTTGTATCTACTTTTTTCAGCTTATTTCCTTTACTTGCGCTTATTTATATCGTTACTCCGCTAAAGTGTTAGATGGTAGCCCATTACTAACCGTTCTAGGCTATGGGGATTGGTTCTCCTACTTGGGGGGTTATAGGTGCCATCATGACCGAGAAATTGGGTCGTGAAACATACACTTCAGTCGTGCATGTTGTTGGTCTCTTATCCATAGGAAGAAGCATATGCAAGAATTTCCCTTCTTCATTTCTCATGATTCCTTCTCCACCACTTGGCCTTGGATTTCCCCGAGAGCTATCATCAGCAACAAACTTGAACATATTAAATTAGCTAAAATTGTCTGATAGGTCTATTTATGTATTTTAAATATTATAGTAAGCATCTTTAGTTCCTTATTTGGGATCAAGTTTGTCATGTTGTTAATAGTGTATTTTGTAGTCATTAATTTTTAGGTATCCATTTTATTTGTTTGATCAAATTTGTAACACCTCGGAATTCAGACTAGCTTTTAACACCCAGATCTCAGCAAAACTTAAGAAAATTTCATCTCCAGTCAAGCCCCACAGGCTGACCCACGCGCGTCGTGAAAATGATACCCCGTCATAGGTCCCCGTTGAAAGGTCCCAGAGGATCAGTCCAAGCCAGCTCCAGCTAGATGAGGGACCTCACAGACTGTCGAGCAGCCCATGAGGAGGAGCTAGCTCCCTAGTCCCACATTTTCCTGCCACAACGGGCAAATTACCACGCGCGTCGCTGATACGATGGGCCATTGGTCTGCCTGTGGGAATGGTCTAGCCCATCCTGCCATATCCCGACGCCATGGCAGATGGGCCATGGCAGGTCCGACGCCCATTGGGCGGCCCTTCCGACGGTAATTATTTCTAAAGTTTCCAGTTTGAAGTGGAGGCATTCCGGTCTTTTCCAATTCTTTTAACTCCGACAATAAATAGTCTTAGGCTTATTTTATTTAGTAAAAACCCCCAAAACAAATCAATTCCTCCCAAATCAGTTCCCAACCAGAAAAGAAACGTCTTCTCCAATTTCCAGGCCTAGGGTTCTCTCCTCCAAGCTTCAACATTCAGATTCCTTGCATGGATTTTCATCCTCCAGGTATGTGGGAATTCAGTAAGGGCTTAGTTCGCTCTTATGCCCAAAAAGCTCAGAGACTTTCAATGATTTTCATGAATTTAGAACTAGGGTTCTTGTCCCTTTTTGCAGATTGTTTTAGAAATCCATGTTCATGATTATATGATTATCACACTATTTTCGATAACACATACTGATTTTCAATGAATTTCTTAGATAGTTACAAGGTCTTTAGAAATCATGGACCTAGCCCTAAATTAAAGCATTTTCCTAATCGTGTTAGTCTTTTACAAAATTGAACCTAGACTAATAGTTTGGAGTTAGAAATCAAGAACTCAGTCAGATTTTTAGGTTACTACAGTATTTCAGAAATACAATGTTTTTAGATCAGTTTAGTTTTGTCTCATGTATTCAGGACTACACATTAAATGAGCAATAGTATTTACTTTGGGAGTAGTATTTAACACCGAGTTGGACTAAGGTTTAGCATACCCTGAAGTCCTAGAACTACTTGCCATCATAGGTTTATAAGTCCCCTCTTTTGGTCATCAGTTTTAGTGATCACGCCACAATCATGCCTTTATAACCTAGCAAGGTATATTGGGGCCTTTCGATGGGGCATATACATCGGACTCCACAACTAGCTCATGTGGTTTATGTCGGTTAATAAACTCTCCCTCAGTATTAGTTTCAGTAAGGTACTTAGGGCCCGCAATTATAATTATTCTCTGTTTTAAGCATGCATTCAGTTATTCTTGCATTCTACTCTTTATGCATTATTGTATATTGGGCCTATGTACTTTAGCTCACTTCAGATTACATACTTGACCAGTATTTCAGCATGTATATATATTCAGTAAGCTTTGCATATCCTTCATGCTCACTACATCCAAAGTACTGACACATACTCTATTATGCATCCTATTATGATACGGGCTCAGGTTCTTAGCTTCAGCCTCGTGATTAGTTTTCCTGGTGCCATATCAGCGATAGTCAGTTGTGAGTCCTCATCATCCGAGGAAATATATTTTACATGCTTTTGATTTAGTCAGTTTTTCTTTACTTTTAGTATTTGGAGTTAGCTGGGGCTTGTCCTAGCAGCTCATCAGTATTAGAGGCTATCAGACATAGAGTCAAACTCAGTTGATTTGGGTTGTTCTAGTTTGAACTCAGTTTTTTTCTTTCATCTATTCCTAGTGGATTCTTTCAGATTATATTCATCATTAAGTTATGCTTCCTCTTGTTTAGAATTATTTCAGTATGCTTGTGATTCAGTAGATTCAGGATTAGCTTGTGGTTATTTGTGACCCTAGGTCACGCATTACGCGTAGGGGCTAGCCTCGGGGCGTGACAAACTTGGTATCAGAGCATCAGGTTCACGAGTCCTAGGGTGTCTTAAAGATGCACTAAGTAGAGTCTCTTTTATGGGTGTGAAGTGTGCCATACTTATGAGGGAGAGTCTACGAGGTGTTTTAAGAAAAAACTTCACTTTTTTTTTATCTTTATCATGCGATGAAGTTTAGTTCAGTTTGTCATCTATAATCCATTCATTATGCATTTCAGATCATGCCTCCTTGCAAAGCTAACGCACGCAATGCTAATGCAGCTCTTCCAGTCCCAAACCATGAGGTTATGAATGCAGAGTTCCATAATGTGATCCAGCTGTTGGCTCTGACCATAGACAATCAGGTTAATCAGCAGGACCCAGTTCCTGCGAACCCTGTTGGTGGATCAACTGCAGCCAAGGTTCGTGATTTTGTTCAAATGAATCTGCCAGAGATTCTATGGTCAAAGGTTGGTGAAGACCCACAGAATTTCATTTATGAGATCAATATGAGTCTTGAGGTAATGCAAGTGGTTGGTACTGATAGTAATGAGTTAGCATCCTATCAACTCTAGGATGTGGCTCACATCTAGTTCACATAGTGGAAAGACAACAGAGGTGTGAATGCAGCTCATGTGACATGGGGCTGTCTTACTGTAGCTTTTCTGGATAGGTTTTTCCTGAGAGAGTTGAGGGAGGCTAAGGTCCAGGAGTTTATGAATTTGAGGCAGGGGTCGATGTTAGTCCATGAATATGGATTGAAGTTCACTCAACTTTCTATGTTTGCTCCACATATGGTGGTCAACCCAATGGCTCAAATTGGAAAGTTCTTGTTTGAAGTATCCTATCTGGTAAAGGCGGAGTGCAGGAATGGTATGCTATTAGGGGATATGGATATCTCCAGACTAATGACCCATGCTCAGCAGGTTGAGGGGGATAAGCTTAAGGAAATGGCCAGAGATAACAAAAAGGCTAGGACATGTAACTATGAATATTCTTAGCAGAGGTCGGGTGGTGCGAGTCGCTCATAGTTTCAGTAGAGGTCTGCAGCCCCAACGACTTCAGCAGCTAGTGCTCCATCTCCCAGGCCTTGACAAGACCAGAAAAGAGGAGCATCGGGCTCTAAGTCTCAGGGCAGTGCTTCAGGTAACCGTACTTTTCTATCATGCCCAAAGTATGGTAAGAACTATCCGAGTGAGTGGCTTGCTGGAAGAAAGGGGTATTTTTGGTGTGGTTAGCGTTTTCATAGGTTGAAGGACTACCCCTCCGCTAGGCAGGGACATGGAGGTAACAAAGCTCAGTCTACTACTTCAGCAGCTCTAGCAGGCCATCCCACTCAGCATGGTGCCTCATCTGGTATAGGTGGTGGTCACTGTCATAACAGATTATATGCTCTTCAGACTCGACAGGACAAGGAATATTCTCCCGATGTGGTCACGGGTACGTTGCGAGTATTTTATTTAAATGTTTATGCATTGTTAGACCCAGGTGCTACACTTTTCTTTGCAACTCCTTAAATAGAAGTAAATTTTGGTGTCAGTCAAGAAATCCTCCCAGAACCTTTCTCAGTCTCTACTCCAGTTGGTGACCCAGTTATAGCTAGACGGGTATACAGAAATTGCCCGGTCATAATTTCCCAAAAATTCACCTCAGCCAATCTTGTAGAGTTAAAGATGACTGACTTCGATATTATTCTAGGCATGGATTGGTTACATTTCTGTTATGCCTCAGTTGATTGCAGAACTAAGGTCATTCTGTTTCAGTTCCAAAATGAGCCAGTCTTAGAATAGAAGGGTAGTACATCAGAGCCTGTAGGTCGATTCATCTCTTATCTTCAGGCTAGAAAAATGATTTTCAAGGGGTATATCTATCACCTTGTTCGGGTTAAGGATTCAAACTACGAAACCCCAAATCTTAAGTTAGTCCTAGTGGTGAATGAGTTCCCAGAAGATCATCCCAGAGTTTCTCCCAAATAGGAAATTGACTTCAGAATAGATCTCCTTTTGGATACCCAGCCTATATCGATTCCTCCTTATATAATGGCTCCATTCGAGCTTAAGGAGTTGAAGTAACAATTAAAAGACCTCTAGATAATGGCTTCATCAGACCCAACATCTCTCCATGGGGTGCTCCAATGCTCTTCGTGCGAAAGAAAAATGGTTCTCTAAAAATGTGCATAGACTACCACCAGTTGAACAAAGTCACAATCAAGAATAAATATCCCATCCCCAGGATTGATGACTTATTCGACTAGCTTCAGGGTGCTAGTTGCTTTTTTAAGATAGACCTCAAATTCGGCTATCATTAGCTCAGAGTTATAGATAGTGACACCCCAAAGACAACCTTCAAGACTCGGTATGGTCATTATAAATTTGTTGTGATGTCTTTGTGAATAACCAACGCTCTTGCAGTTTTCACTAACTTTATGAACAGGGTGTTCAAACAGTATTCAGACTTGTTCGTCATTGTCTTTATTATTGATATCCTTGTTTATTCTTGAAATGAGGAAGAGCGTGTAAATCATCTGAGGGTCATTATACAGACTCTTAAGGACCCCAAGTTATTCTCCAATTTTAGTAAGTGTGAGTTCTGGTTTAAATCAGTTGCTTTTCTTAGTCATGTGGTGTCTAGTGAAGGCATTCGAGTTAATTCTCAGAAGATTAAGGCGGTAAAGGACTGGTCCAGACCCACCTCTCTGACAGATATCAGAAGTTTCTTGGGTTTGTCTGGTTATTACAGGAGGTTCGTAGAAGCATTTTCATCCATAGCTGCACCATTGACCAAATATACTCATAAAAAGGTCAAGTTCCAGTGGTCAGAGGATTGTGAGAAAAGCTTCTTAGAACTGAAGACCAAGTTGCCTACAACTCTCATTTTTACTCTACCAGAGGGTTCAGATGGTTATGTGGTTTATTGTAATACATCTAGGGTCGGCCTGGGTTGTGTTTTGATGTAGCAGGGTAAGGTAATAGGTTAAGCTCCCAGACAGCTTAAGGACCATAAAAAGAACTACCCGACTCATGACCTCGAGCTCGAAGTTGTTGTGTTTGCCCTAAAGATCTGGAGACACTACTTGTATGGTGTTCATGTTGATGTGTTCACAAATCATAAGATCCTTCAGTATGTGTTCACCCAGAAAGAGTTGAATCTTTGTCAGAGAAGGTGCCTTGAGTTCCTCAAAGACTACGATATGAATGTTCTTTAGCATCCGGATAAGGACAACGTAGTGGTTGATTCCCTCAATAGAATGTCCATGGGTAGTGTGTCACATGTTGAGGACGAGAGAAAGGAATTAGCCAGGGATGTTCATAAGCTTGCTCTCTTAGGAGTTTGCCTTATGGACACAACAGATGGTAGTGTGATAGTCCAGAATGGGTCAGAATCTTCATTGGTAGCGGAGGTTAAAGAGAAACAAGACAGTGATCCCATATTGCTTCAGTTGAAAGGTGAAATTCATCAGCAGAGAGTAGAGGTTTTCTCCCAAGAGGGAGATGGTGTTCTTTGTTACCAAGGCCATTAATGTGTTCCTAATGTTGGTGAGTTGAGGTAGAATATCCTTACAGAATCCCATAATTCCAGATACTCTATTCATCCCGGTTCCATTAAGATATACCGTGATCTACGGAAAGGCTATTGGTGGAACCGAATGAAGAGGGACATCACAAATTTTGTGGCTAAGTGTCCCAACTATAAACAGGTCAAGGTAGAACATTAGAAGACAGGAGGTGTGACTCAAGAGATTAGCATTCCTACTTTGAAGTGGGAAGTGATAAACATGGATATCATTACGGGTTTACCTCATACTCGCAGACAACATGACTTCATTTGGGTGATAGTAGACAGAGTCACTAAGTCATCTCACTTTTTCGCTGTCAAGACTACAGATTCAGCAGAGGACTACGCCAAACTCTTCATCAACAAGATAGTTAGGTTGCATGGGGTTCCGTTGTTTATCATCTTAGATAGAGGTCTTCATTTTACCTATCATTTCTAGAGATCATTTAAGAAAGGTCTTGCTACTCAGGTGAATCTCAGTACAGCATTTCATCTGCAGACGGATGGTTAGGCAGAGCGTACCATTCAGAACATAGAGGACATATTGAGATCTTGCGTGATCGATTTCAGGGGTAGTTGGGATGATCACCTACCTCTCATAGAGTTTGCCTATAATAACATCTTACATTCTAGTATTCAGATGGCCTCATATGAGGCACTTTATGGGCATAGATGCAGGTCACCAGTTGGTTGGTCTGAAGTAGGTAACACAACCCTGATTTGGCCTGATTCAGTTCATGAGGCTATGGAGAAAGTTTAGATCATCAGGGATAGACTAAGGATAGCACAGAGACGGCAGAAGTCCTATGCAGATGTGAGGAGAAGGGACTTAACAGTTTGAAATCGATAATTGGGTTTTCCTGAAGGTGTCACCCATGAATCGGGTGATGAGATTTGGAAAGAAAGGGAAGCTTACTCCCAGGAACGTAAGTCCTTATAGAATCCTGAAGAGGGTTGGTAATGTGGCTTATGAGTTAGAGTTACCGGTAGAACTAGCAGTGGTTCATCCAATCTTTCACATTTCCTTGTTGAAGAAGTGTGTGGGTAATCCGGCATCGATAGTACCTTTAGAGAGTGTGGATGTGAAGGATAGCCTCACCTATGAAGAGGTCCAGTTGACATTCTTGACCATCAGGTTCGTAGGTAGAGAAATAAAGAGGTTACTTCAGTAAAGGTTTTGTGGAGTAATCAATTCATAGGGGGAGTTACTTGGGAAGCAGAAGCATCCATTATGGCCAAGTACCCTCACCTCTTTCCTTCTGATTCAGCTTCAGTTTGAGGTAATAGTTCCTCTACAGTCTCTAAGTTTTCTCTTATGCATGCAATCTTAGAACAATGTTTTCCCAGCTATTCCAGTGTTTCCAGCATGTTTCCATGTACTCAGAATTAGACTCTGTCAGATATCAACTTCTAGTAATTAGTTGGTTGGGATTGTAGCTCTTTCCCTCCAAACTCATCTTAGTTACTCTCCATTCGAGGATGAATGATCCCATGCGGGAGATATTGTAACACCTCAGAATTGAGACCAGCTTTTAACACCCAGATCTCAAGAAAACTTAAGATAATTTCATCTCCAGTCAAGCCGCATGGGCTGACCCATAGGCGTTATGGACACGTTGACCCATCAGAGGTCCCTGTGGAAAAGTCCTAGAGACTCAGCCCAAGCCGGCTCCAGCCAGACAAGGGACCCAACAGTCATCGGAGGTCCAACGGGTCGTCCAGCAGCCCATAAAGAGGAGCCAATGCTCTAGTCCCAGGCTCTCCTACCCCAATTGGAAAATTGCCACAGGCATCCCCGATGCGATGGGCCGTGGGTATGCCCGTGGGAATGCTCCAGGGGTCCAGCCTAGCCTACCCCATCCCGACGCCCTGGTTGATGGGCCATCGCAAGTCTGACGCCCATCGGGCGGCCCATTCGGCGGTGATTATTTTTGAAGTTTTCAGTTTTAAGAGGGAGCATTCTGGTCTTTTCCCATTTCTTATAGCTCTGACTATAAATAGTCTTAGGCTTATTTTATTTAGAAAAAAACCGCAAAACAAATCAATTCCTCCCAAATCAGTTCTCAAGCAGAAATGAAGTGTCTTCTCAAATTTCCAGGACTAGGGTTCTCTCCTCCAAGCTGCAACTTCAGATTCCTTGTAGGGGTTTTTGTCCACCAAGTATGTGGGAATTCATTAAGGGCTTAGTTCGCTCTTATGCCCAAAAACCTTAGACTCTTTCAATGATTTTCATGAATTTAGAACTAGGGTTCTTGTCCCTTTTTGCAGATTGTTTTAGAAATTCATGCTCATGATTCATATACGATTTTCACACTGTTTTTGATAACACATACTGATTTTCAATTAATTGCCTAGATAGTTACAAGGTCTTTAGAAATCATGGACTTAGCTCTAAATTATAGAATTTTCCTAAACATGTTGGTCGTTTCAAAAATTGAACCTAGACTACTAGTTTTGAGTTAAAAATCAAGAACTTAGTCAGTTTTTCATGTTACTACAGTATTTCAGAAAAACAATGTTTTTAGATCAGTTTAGTTCTATCTCATGAATTCAGGACTACAGATTAAATGAGCTATAGCATTTAGTTTGGGAGTAGTATTTAGCACCGAGTTGGACTAGGGTTCAGCGTACCCTCAAGTCCCAGAACTACGTGCCATCATAGGTTTATAAGTCCCCTCTATTGGGCATCAATTTTAGTGATCACGCCACAGTCATGCCTTTATACCCTGGCAAGGTAAATTAGGTCCTCTCGATGGGTCATATACATCAGACTCCACATCTAGCTTATGTGGTTTATGTCGATTAATAAACTCTCCCTCAGTATTAGTTTCAGTAAGGTACTTAGGGCCCGCAGTTATAATTATTCTCTGTTTTAAGCATCCTTTAATTTATTGATGCATTCCAGTCTTTATGCATTATTTTATATTGGGCCTATGTACTTTAGCTCTGTTCAAATTACATACTTGACTAGTATTTCAGCATGTATATATATTCAGTCAGATTTGCATATCCCTCATGCTCAGTATATCCGAAGTACTGATGCATACTCTATGTTGCATCCTATTATGATGCAGGCTCAGGTTCTTAGCTTCAGCCTCGTGATTAGCTTACCCGATGCCATATCAGTGACAGTCAGTGGTGAGTCCTCATCATTCGAGGACATATCTTTTACATGCTTTTTGAGTTAGTTAGTTTTTCTTTACTTTCAGTATTTGGATTTAGTTGGGGCTTGTCCCAGAAGCTCATCAGTATTAGAGGCTTTCAGACATAGAGTAAAACTCAGTTGATTTGGGTTGTTCTACTTTGAACTCAGTTATTTCCTTCAGATATTCTTAGTTGATTCTTTCAGATTATATTCATCATTCTGTTATGCTTCCGCTTGCTTAGAATTATTTCAGTATTCTTGTGATTCACCAAATTCACGGTTAGCTGGTGGTTATTTGTGACGTTAGGTCCCGTGTCACGTGTAGGGGCTAGCCTCTGGGCGTGACAAAACTAAAGGAGTTTCACTAGGGACTAAATATGGTAAAACCCTAATAAACCTAAATATAATGACCATCCCATCATTTGGTCTGTGTCGTCTTTTTTATAAAAAACATTTCTTCCTTTCGCAAAATCTGCACAACTACAATGGTGAAAACTAGAGATTCAAAAAGGAGTAAAGAAATCCCTTTCCTTCAACCAGAAATCATTTTGTATATACTCTCGAAGCTACCCGTGAAATCAATGTTGCAATGTTGTGATGACCCTTCTGGTCATCTTCACATTTACGCATTCATTGTAATCTTATAGACTTCCTATAGTGGCCCCAAGTCATTTATGTCTTGCTGGGATGATTAGTTCGGTGCCATGGTCGTTTGTTTGGTCGTTTTGGCCGTTTGCCTATTTTAGAGATTAAACTTAGAATATCATTCACTTTAGTCAACATTCTGAGCTAACGTGCTCAGAATTGAATTCTGATAGTTCCGTTAGCTCCGAAGCGATGAGTTTGATCTAGTTGGACCTATAGTTGAGGCCTGAAACTTTCAGTGTGGGTTTTGTGTGGTTTTCTCAATTTTCAGGCCATTTGGTGTTGAAAGTGTAACTTCGGGTGACTTTCGATGATCGTAGTGTCGGATTCGAAATCCGATGATTCTATCAGCTCCATAATGTTGAGGTTGGGCTAGAAAGATAGTTGGTTCGGGTTTCAGGTGAGTCAGACTCATTTTGACCCTTTGAGTTCCTTTTCGTTAGTGTTGACTTGGTTCAACATTTCTCCGAAATGACCTCTTATGGAAGTTTTATCAATTCCATTGGGTCCGGAACGTTGTTTACACTCTATTAGCACTATTAATTTTTTAATATCGGTTTTCGATTGTGCCCGGAATGCCACGTCGAGTTTTTTTAAAATTGCAGAATATTTCAGAAAATCAGCTGCGGGCAGCAGCTATTTATTGCTGTCAATTCGTTTTTTCCAGCCCTTCTCCTCACTTTTCTCACTCTAAAACTCAAAATTCTCTCCACCATTTTCCTCCAATTCAGTCCTAAACCTTGGGGAATTATTTGTTTGTCGATTATTCGGAGTTCTTTGCCTCTTGGTAAGTCATCTTCCCCAACTTGTCTTCTTCGGTTTTTCTCCTAATTCCTCCATTGATGCAAATCCAAACCTTGGATTTTGTGATAGATTCTGCCCCTAAGCTTTTGCATGTTCGTGGGTGTGAAGTTTTATCCATCTTGGGCTTATTTTTTGTCATTTTGGTAAGTAATTCTTGCCCAATTTTCATTTTTCTTTTTGAAATTTCCATTCTTTAATCCCCAATTTGGGTGGGCAGTTTTGGTGCCCTTACCTTGTCCAATTATGCTAAAATTGGAGCATGCCTTCGCAGCATCGTTCGGGTCATCGTGGTTCTTTTCATTTTTAGTTTCCGGTTGCGCAACTTATGGGCCCGCTTTTGACCCGGATATCGACTCGGCTACAATTGTAGAAATATGGGTATCGTTAGAGTCGTCTTAACATTTTATTCATGAATTTGATACTTTTATTCTCGTTCGGATCTTCTTGGAGTATCTCGACTTCAGATATCATCGTTCCCACAACTTGTCATCGGACGACAGGTAGGTTACGGCTTAACTCCCTAGACTTCGCATATATCGGGTAAAATTGTACTAGTTGTCATCCTTGAGTTGGGTTATTAGGTTGGACCACAGACCTTGACCTCTTTTCCATGATTTGTCCTATTTCTTTCCTCCGTTGTGTGTAGTATTCCTATTAGTTGATATATTTATTACCCTTGTGACACCGTGAGGTTTTGTTGACTCTGAAACATAGAAGGTGGGATTATTGGGAATGTTCGCGAGTCCCGGACATAGAAATATCCTTCTAGGCTGGTTATGCTTGTTGAGTAGATTCGGAGCCTGTGCAGGGCCGTTAGGTTGATTCTGAGCTGTCGGGCAGCTATTTGGGTTGATCATATCATTCCCATGCATATAAAGAGGGTTTTCCATGTATTATTATGATTTTTGGCTTTGGGCCTACGTAAACTGATTTTTTAAACCTTGCATGGCCTCAGGGGCTCATTTTTGATAAAATTGAATTTGGAAATGATTTGACTTGATACGTGGATCTTTTTGGGGTAAAAGAAGGTTAAAAATATGGCTTTATCATGATTTACTACTATTGCTAGAATCTACCGGGTCAGAGTGCTAGCTGAGTTTTCTTACTATTTTGAAATGATATTAGGCTCGGTCGGGTCGAGCATCTGAGATATTTTTAGTACTGTTTTAGACCCGGTTGTGGCCGAACACTCTTGGAAGGGTTTTGGAGACATTTTTTTCACTGTTTTAGTCTTAGACAGGGTCTAGGCATGCATAATTGAGACTTAGCCATTGGCTTGAACTCAGACTCAATTCCGGAGTACACGTTTATATTTTGAGTTTTAGTATGGGGTCCGGGACCTCCTAGGACCTTGTCGCACTGGTCCTGAGGCTTTCGGCTGCATATGTTGGGGGGGAGGGTACACGGTGGAGTAGATGTATATGGGTTGTTTCCTTCCATGGAACCTGCCTGCTGGGCCCGATCGGCACCGGAGGGGTACATACAGAGATTCTATTTCACCCCGAGGTTTTCATGCATCATATCATTCATTGTTCGGGATTCCACCCTTGTTTTCTATTTGTTGATTGTACTCTCTGGTAGTATGGGATGCCAGAGGGTTTGTTTTCACTTGATTGTGTTCCTCGGTTGTATGGGTATCTGGGTGACTGTAGGTAGACTGTCGTTACTTATTACAGAATTGTTCTCTATTACGGTTATAAGTGTGGAGTTAGACTCTGCCACGCTGTTATTTTGGGATTTAATATTGATATGGTTTGTCTGTTTATTTGTTTTGTTTACCAAGCATGTCTACTTTATCCTTCTCTCCCACTCTTTACGCACGAGGTTACGGTATACCGCCCATTTCTAGAACCTACACTTATATATATACTAATTTTGCGAGGATCCCAGGTGCGTCATCCTTACTTTCACCTATGCATGTTGTGTGTATATATTCTATATGCTAGCCTTATATGTTGTTTTCTGTTGTCTTCCCTCTGGGCTAGTTCCTGTGTACTTTTTGTTGATTTCTGTGACTGTTTGTTTCTACTCTGTCTGCTATTTCTCTTTTACTTTATATGTGCCCAGTCGGCCTATGATACCTATTGGGTACCTTGTGCTTTGCATTTGGTTCTCACCCTACCCTTTGCATCTTCTGATGCAGATCCTAGCGTGGGCCATCACCATTAGCGTGTTGGAGACTCGTGCGAGGTGCAGTTTTTGGATCATCCAGGCTGAGGTTAAGATCTTGGCATTTAGAGATTGACTTCAGTTTTCCTTGGTGTACTTTGTACTCTTATAGTTTTGGAGACATTATGTATATATGACTTTTGGACCTTTGTACTCCTGATGTAGTTCGGATCTTATACGCTTTGATACAAGGTTTTGGGTTGGTTTAGATTCCACTTGTTTATATCTCTCTTGTATCTATTTTCTTCTCATTATGCCCTTGCATCCGCTTATGTATCGAATCTTCCACTTAAATTGTTAGAAGGTAGCCCATTGCTAATTGGTTCGCCTACTAGGGGGTTGTAGGTGCCATCATGACTGAGAAATCGGGTCATGACAGCTTGCTATCAGAGCTCTAGGTTCACTGGTGTCAATGGTATAGGAGCCAATGTCAAGTAGAGTCATGTGGATCCGGGTAGAGACGTTCGTACTCAATCTTCGGGAGGCTATAGTGACATCTTAGGAAAATAGACTATTCTTGTTCCTCTTTCGAGCGTAGTATCCTTGAAAGTTTCTAGAAATCTCACTTATTATAGTTCACTCTTTCGCAGATGGTTCGTACAAGATCTTCAGCTTCTGGTGGAGGAGAGCCTCCTGCCCCTACACCTTTCACTCCAGCTGGGGATCGGGGTGGTCGCCGAGGTAGAGGTAGGGGTCGAGGGCTCCCTAGAGTAGCGACACCTACTAGAGCTGCTAGAGTTGAGGTAGAGCAAGATTTAGCTCCAGAGCAGCAGCATATGGACCCGGGGATAGCCCAGGTACCACCAGCTTCAGTACTAGTTCCAGCATCAGCTTCTGTGCCAGCTTCAGCCCCAACTCAGTCTTCATATATTCAGGGTTTGTTACTTCAGCTTCTGGGTATGATTGGAGAGAGACCTTCAGAGGCAGCATATATCTTTGCTCAAGGGGCAGCCCTGGGTGTTCAGACTTCAGGAGTGCATCCTGCTACTGCAGATCCACATGCTGAGGTTGTTCCAGTCCCATCGATTGCCCAGCCTCTTGCTCATCGCCCTACGATGACAAAGATGGAGCAGAAGGCCTAGGGTAGGTTTCTGAGATTGGCACCGCCGAGATTTGCTGGTACACAGGGTCAGGACTCCCATGACTTTATCACTACTTGTAAGGAGATGATGCACCATATAGGCTTATTGGAGACTCACGGGGTTGGATATACCACGTATCAGCTGGAGGGTCCAGTGAAGTTATGGTGGAGGGCACAGGCTACTTGCAAGCCCTCTACATCACCTCTTTTGACCTGGTCTGAGTTATATAAGACCTTTATGGCCAAGTTCTTACCACAGAGCGATCAAGAGCGTCGGAGGGAGGAGTTCACTAGACTTTCTTAGGATACTATGAATGTCTTGGAGTATGAGACCCGCTTCCATCAACTTGCTCCCTTTGGATCCATGATTATACCTACTAAGGCCGACAGAGTCAATAGATTTGTTTGGGGGTTACGGAGAGAGTTCAGAGAGCCTGCAGAGATACTGGTTGATAGTAGTCGGTCATTCCAAGCCATTGCAGATTATGCATGCACGGTTGAGGATTCACGTCTTCATGACACTGGAGCCGGAGATAATAGGCATCGACATCAGGGTGGTTGCAGTGGTTCTAGGCATAGTGGTAGAGGTTCAGGCCAGTGGGGTCGTGGTTATCAGCTGCAATAGCATAAGGTTCAGTCTAGCTGACTGGTACAGGCGTCACTTCAGGCTTCTGGTTCTCAGTTTGAGCAGGGTCAGGGCAGTCAGCGAGGTCACATTGGTCAGCCATCGAGAGGTACAAATTCTATTCTGGGGCATCAGGCTGTGGTGCCCATTCGGGTTCTCCTAGTTCATCCGGACTGGGTAGGTCGTCAGGGGGTTGCTATACTTGTGGTGTGGTTGGTCACTTTGCTAGATATTTCCCCTATCAGGGTATAGTTCAGCCAGCCGAGCTATTACGAGCAGTTCAGCCTCAAACTAAAGGGGGTGGTGGTCAGGCTAGGGGTGGTGCCCCACGTGGCCGAGAAGGTGGTAGGGATGAAGGTCGGAAAGGTGGGGGTCATCGTCAGTTCTATGCGGTCCCTGGGAGACCAGAGGCAGAAGCCTCGGATATCGTGATCACAGGTAAGATTTTTGTATGCCGTCTGCCAGCTTATGCCTTGTTTTATTCTGGATTCACTTGTTCATATGTATCTGCCTACTTTTTTCCTTGTTTTGGGTTTGCTAGTGAGCCATTATCTTGTGCATATTTCTGTTTCGACCCCAATAGGAGATTCTTTAGTAGTGGATCAGATTGTGAGATCCTGTGTGATATCTGTTGGTGATTTGGATACTTGGGCTGACCTGATAATACTTGATATGTTAGATTTTAATGTGATACTTGGCATGGACTGGTTATTCCCTCATCATGCGGTTTTGTATTGCTATGACAAGACCATTACCATAGCCGTGCCCGGTGTATCCATGTTGTGTGGAAGCCTCAGATGCGGTGATCACAGGTACTATTCTTGTCTGTGATAAAATGTCTTCGATATTATTTAACCCAAGTTCTACATATTTTTATGTGTTTGTGAGTTTTTCTTTGGGGATGGTTTTGACTTGTGATATCCTTGATTCCCCCATCTATGTTTCTACCCCTGTTTGAGAGTCGGTGGTTGTGACTCATGTATATCGTGACTGTTCTATTGTGTTTATGGGGTTACATACTTGGGTAGACTTGATAATTCTGGATATGGCTGATTTTGATATTATCTTGGGTATGACCTGACTATCTCCTTATCATGTTATGTTGAACTGTAACAACAAGACTGTAGCTCTAGAAATTCTGGGTAAGGATAGACTAGAGTGGGAAGATGTGTACATACCTAAGCTAGTTAAGATAATATCGTTTATCCGGGCTAGGAAGCAAGTGGGAAGGGGGTGTCTAGCCTTCTTGGCTCATCTTCGGGATGATAGTGTGGAGTCTCCTCCTATTGAGTTAGTTCCAGTGGTTTCTGAATTTTTAGAGGTGTTTCCAGCGGACTTGCCTGGTATGCCTCCAGACAGAGACATAGATTTTTGTATTGATTTTGAGCCAGGCACTCATCCCATTTCCATTCCTCTGTATAATATGGCTCAGGAAGAGTTAAGGGAACTTAAGACTCAGTTGCAGGAACTCCTAGATAAGGGATTTATACGTCCTAGTAATTTTCCTTGGGGTTCTCCGGTCTTATTGTAAATAAAAAGGACGATAGTATACGGATGTGCATAGACTATAGGCAATTGAAAAAGGTGACCATCCGAAATAATTACCCTCTACCCCGTATAGATGATTTGCTTGACCAGCTTCAGGGTGCATCAGTGTTCTTAAAAATCAACTTGAGGTCGGGGTACCATCAGCTAAAGATTAGACCTGAGGATATTCCGAAGACTACTTTCTGGACTCGGTATGGGATTATGAGTTTCTAGTAATGTCGTTTGGTTTGACCAATACACCAACAACATTCATGAGTTTGATGAATGGGGTGTTTAAGTCCTACTTGGATTCTTTCAATATCATGTTCATCAATGACATCTTGATCTACTCTAAGAGTAGGGAGGAGCATGCTAATCATCTTCGTATTGTGATAGATATCTTGAGGCACCAAAAGCTTTATGCAAAATTTACTAAGTGCGAATTTTGGTTGACTTCTGTGGAATTCTTGGGGAATATAGTGTCAGAAAAAGGGGTGATGGTGGATCCCTAGAAAATTGAGGCAGTCAAGAGTTGGGTTCGGCCTAGCTCTGTGACCGAGGTGAGGAGTTTTTTTGTGCTCGCGGGGTACTATCAGAGGTTTGTTAAGAATTTTGCTTCTATTGCTACTCACCTGAAAAGGCTAACATAGAAGTAAGTACCGTTCGTGTGGTCCGACAAGTGCGAGGAGAGCTTCCAAAAGCTCAAGACACTTTTGACCACAACCCCTATTTTGTCCTTGTCGGTTGAAGGTAAATACTTGGTTGTTTTCTGTGATGCTTCACATTCTGGTTTAGGTGCCGTGTTGATGCAGGATAGGAATGTGATAGCCTCTGCATTCATGCAGTTGAAGGTGAATGAGAGGAATTGCCCAACTCACAATTTAGAGTTGGCAGCGGTGGTTTTTGCATTGAAAATCTGGAGACACTACCTTTATGGTGTCAAGTGTGATATTCATAGATGATCGCAGTTTGTAGCACATTTTCACTCAAAAGGATTTGAATCTGAGGCAGAGGATGTGGATGGAGTTATTGAAGGATTATTATGTGACAATTCAGTACCATCCGAGTAAGGCTAATGTGGTGGCAGACGCATTAAGCCAGAAAACTGTTAGCATGGGTAGCTTGGCTTGTTTGGGGGCATCCAAATGACCATTGGCTCAGGAGATTCGGGCTTTGGAGGCCAAGTTCATGCACTTGGGTGTTTCAAATCAAGGTGGGTTGTTGGCCATCATTGAGGTCAAGGCCACCTTCATAGAGAAAATAAAGGCAAAATAGTTTCAGGATCCGAAACTGGGTAAGTTGCGAGGTAAGGTAATATCCGGGGAGTCCAGAGACGTCATGTTAGACTCTGGTGAGTGTTGCATTTCAGGGATATGATTTGTGTTCCTCGGGTGGATGATATGATACAGAAAATCTTGGCAGAAGCTCATGGTTCGTGGTACTCAATTCATCCGAGTGTGACCAAAATGTACAAGAACTTGAGGCAGCGTTACTGGTGGCCCAGGATGTAAAGGGACATAGTGGACTTTGTGTCCAAATATCAGAACTTCCAGCAGGTAAAGTATGAACATCAAAGACATGTAGGACTACCTCAGAGAATGCCAATACCAGAGTGGAAGTGGGAAAGAATAGCCATGGACTTCGTGGTGGGTATTCACAAGACATTGGGTAAGTATGACTCAATTTGGGTCATTGTTGACAGGGTTACCAAGTCTGCTCATTTCATTTCGGACAGGGTAGATTATAATTTGCAATAATTGGCTAAGATATACGTGAAGGAGATTGTGAGGCTGCATGGGGTACCATTGTCCATCATTTCAGACAGGGGTACGCAATTTACTTCTAAGTTCAAGGGCAAGTTACACGAACAGTTAGGTACACAACTCATCTTTAGCACATCCTTCCACCCTAAGAATGATGGTCAGTCAGAAAGGACAATCCAGGTATTGGAGAACATGCTGAGAGTATATATGATGGACTTTAGGAGTCATTGGGACCAGTTTCTACCGTTGTGCGAATTCTCATACAACAATAGATACCACTCTAGTATCGATATGGAACCGTTTGAGGCCCTGTATGGGAGGAATTGCAGATCACCGGTTGGGTGGTTTGAGGAAGTCGATGTGAAGCCTCTGGGTGTAGACTTAGTGAAGGAAGTATAGGAAAAGGTAAGGGGTATAAAGACCAAGTTGCTGGATGCTCAAAGAAGGCAAAAGAAGTATGCAGATCGCAAGGTCCGGGACATGTACTTTTAGGTTGGTGAGCAGGTATTGTTAAAGATTTCACCAATGAAAGGGGTTATGCAGTTTGGTAAGAAGGGCAAGCTTAGCCCTCGATTCATCGGTACATTTGAAGTTCTTGAAATTATAGGGTCAGTGGCTTACAAGTTAGCACTGCCACCTAGTTTGTCAGGCGTCCATCCGATATTCCATATATCCATGCTTAAGCGATACCATAGGGATGGGGAATACATCATCAAGTGGGATGAGATACTTTTTGATAAGGTTCTTCATTATGAAGAGAAACCAGTTTTGATTCTTGCTCGAGATGTCTTGAGGTTGAGGACAAAGGTGATTGATATGGTGAAGGTTCAGTGGAAGCATCGTCTGGTTGAGGAAGCCACTTAGGAATCCGAGAAGGACATGAAGGACAAGTACCCTCGATTGTTTGAGGATTCAGGTACTATACTTCCTTCCTTCTTTTTATTTTTGTAATTTCGGGTTTGATCATTCGGGGATGAAATATGGGTAAATTGGTATCTGTTGTAATGACCGGGTCCGTTATTATAGGTTTTCCAATCGTGCCAAGTTTTAGAGTTCTAAAACTCAGGATTTGGGTGTTTGAAATTTTGGGCTAGGCTAGCCTCGGCCAGTTTTGGAGAGAGGTAGAGTATAGGGAAATCCGAGTAAGGATTGGTCTTTGTCTCTTGTTTCGAGCTATTTTTCCACGTAGCCAAGACACTAAGGAGTCTGAGGGACTTTTTGGAATCGCATCTGGGTAGGTAGAACTCCCAGAATTGTGTTTCACTTGAAGGGGTTGTTTCGGGTTGTCAGGGAAAGCAAGTGTGTTGTAAAATGGCCAAAACTGGGAAATTTCTGGACCTTCTATCCGTGACGAGCACAACCGCTATAGCAGTGGAAATTACCGCTATAGCGGCGGTCAAAGGGTGGTCAACCTACTTAAGATCGTTATAGCGGTAGCCTACAGCTATAGCGGGACTGCCATAGCGGAGCAGGGACCGCTATAGCGGGCTGACGGGATTTTAATGCAAAAACAGCTCCCAAAACATTCAATTTTTCACAATTTTATTTTGGGAGAAGGGCTAGGTGATTCCAGGCATTTTTCTTCCTTTTTCCGTCAAAATTCTTCCCCAAGGTAAAGTTTTCGTCCCCCAATCTTTGTATTACGTTTCCTATGCGGTATAATTGCTAGGAGGGAATTTGGGAAAGGTTAAAATAACCTAGGGATGGTGGAATTTAGGGAAGGAAGGGGCTTTCAAAACATGTGTGTTCTTGGGTATGGATTAAAGTACATTATTATGATCATAGGTTGTTTAATTCCCTATTTTATCCGTAAAAATGATAGAACTAGGAGAATTAACGGTGGGAAAGCCTGGGAAAAGGGTGGGATTATCATGGGTGGCCTGGGGTTTGGGGATTTGGTATAATCCAGGTAATGTGCAGGCCTTATGTGTTAATTGTATGTACTGCTTTTTTTTAGACCAAGAACAAGGGAGGAATCTGGAACACGGGAAAGCTCACGTCGAATAGAGCTTGGAACATTTCGAGGTAGGTGATGGCTTATGATTTTCTGTGAGTGTGTATATTCATGTACTCATGTCTAAGTGATTGTATGCATTACATTGCTTAGGGAAGTTGTGTGGAATGTCTAGGTTCCTTTTTACAGTCTTTGATTGAATGGTGTTTACTTGTTGGTTTTACAAGTTGTGTCTGTTCATATATTTACTGTGATTTTTTAACATTCGGTTGGCTCGGGTACCACGCCTGGTATGGGTATAACAAATGGTTGGCACAGGTACCATGCCTGGTATGAGTATAACACGTGGTTTGCATGGGTACCACGCCTGGTATGGGTTTACTTTATTGCATCTTGCATTGGTTCATTGATTATTGTATTGCATAGGCTGATATTGGTTTTGTGTGTGGACCGGGTTATTTTATTGATTGTGATAATTGATATTGGTTCCGTGAGTGGACCAGGTTATCTTTTAAAAGGTGCTATTATTGGTGGTCCTTGAGTTGCTGGGAACTTTGTATAACTGTTGTGTTGGTCTTGGTTTAGGCCAGGTGGAATCATTACTTTTGGTATGTGTCCAGAGGGGATTCTAGGGTGGGTCCGGGATAGACGGAAAAGTATAGTTAATGGCTCATGTTCGTGGTATAGAACTGTAAGAGATGGATTTCATGCTGGGAAAAGGTAGGTAGTGACTTGTAGTCTAGGACTTGTATACTTGTTGCATGTTTTCTATATATTTACTTGCATATGTTGTACTTTTGTATATGTTGTTTACTTGAAAACTGGCTGATGATCCTACCAGTACATAGTGGTGGTTTACTGATACTGCACTTGCTTGTCTTTGGTGAGTAGAGGAAATCTACCATTGACTGAGACGCGACTTCGCATTTAGCACCGGCGATTCTGACTTTCAAGGGTGAACTGCTTGATTCGAGCTACCTTGGGTTTTCCTTAGAGTTTCAGTCCATTGTTTTGGATCTAAAACTATTTCATTTTTATCTTTTGGGGTTGGATTCCCGTATACAGATATTTGGTACTAATGTTTGGTACGATTATTTTCAGTTCCTAGAAGGGATTTTTTGCAGGATAATGATTATGATTAGTTTTTGATTTGTTTTCATTGCTAGTTTATTTTCTGCTTGCTGGTTTTAGGCTGTTAGTCTAGGCAAGGGTTGAACTCTATTGGTTCGCTCATCCGGGGGTTGGGTGGGTGCCAGTAACGACAGGTTGGGTCGTGACCATTTAGGATTTTAGAGCCAGGAGTTAATTTATGTATTTGAAAATCATCAATTGGAAAGTGTAAGATATTGCTAGAAGTTGCGTTCAGGGTGATTTGATATTGCTCTTTTAGATTTAGTTTTGGATATGACTAGTTACGTGATGAGTAAAAAAATAGTTTTTATTTTCAGTGTGTTTGTACTATGTGTGGTCATATAAATCATTTCTCCTTTTTATTATGTCACCATTTACATTAAACAAAAGTTACTACTAGGTTGTAGTACATTGTTTTTAAATGTTCTAGCTACAAGATGTAAGTTATTATCATGAACAGAGTCTTAAAAGGTATAACTTTAACTTGACCGCTTAATTTAGGAAACAAACTTGTAACCTAATAATAACTTTTAATACTAGTATATCAGGTCAATGGTTGAATCTTGTTTTACACCGACAAACAATTGTGATGAAAGCACATATAGTTATATTTCTTTAACAATCAAAGTTATTTATGCTTTTTTTGAATATGTGGTCGGCTTAGCACCCCTCATTTCGTACGATTGAATATTAACTCATTCTTTTAATTAAATTGCACTTTATTATTTAAGCATTAAAAGTACAATAAGGACTGTAAAGAGATAGTCTTTACCTATGTGAATAGAACAGACTCCATTCATTACAAAGAATGTAGGATTTCAATATAAACTTCCCATAAAATATGATTATTCCTATGTACTAAAGATATATCAGGGAACGTCAAAAGAATAAAAATATTCCAAGTTCTTATGAATGAAAATTGTAGCTTGTCCATGTTATATTCTACCGTAGCTTCTAGAGGAATCTATTGTTCATTGGCAAGCATGTCAGCTACTCTGTTCCCTTTTCCAAAAATATGCTTCTTTATAACTTTATAAAAAAATTGCATCAAGTAATAAGCATATGGTGTCTCCATAGATTTTTCAACTAAGTTGTCAAGGGGAATTTTTAATTTTTTAATGAGAACAATGACTACAATAATTGCAACATAATTTCTTTTGATTTGGCAAATGAAACATGGGGCAAGGTGGAACAACTCGATTATGGAGAAAGAAAATTCGATTTGAAGTTGGGAGTTTTGGGAAGTGATCTTGTAGTACTTTATAACTATGAGATAATTCGTTGTGATGTGTGGGTTATGAACGATTACGGAGTTAAAGAATCTTGAAAAAAGATGTTCACTATCAGTTGTTCTCCTGATCCTAGGAATTATAACTTTATTACTACTTGTTCGTGTCTCTTTTCCAATTTTTTTGCAAGTTATATGTCACCCCCCGAGGTTACCCCTAGACATAACACGGGACTTAGGACCACGAGGATCCCAAGCTAACCCTTGGTGATAGCATTCTCAAGCATAACAAAAGATAAGCGGAAGCATATTAGATAAAGTCGGAATAATATGCATGTAGAATCAAGTCAAATAGGAATACAAGATCCGTAAGAGAACTCAAATACTATCTATATCTGAAAAATCCTCTACTCATGACATAAAGAGTTGCTAGAACAAGACCCTAGCTAACTCGAAGTACGAAAATAAAAGGCTAACAAAGCAAGAAACATAACTAGTCCTCGACCTAAGAGGACTCACCAACAGCTGTCTGGGAGTGGCCAAACAACTCTAAGCAAAAATCTGAGGAGGTACACCTGAATCTGTATAATCAAAGGATGCAGCGCAAGATATGCGTCAGTAATATAGGATATACCGAGTATGTGAGCAATGCATGAACATGATAAACAGTTTAAAACATGTGGAGTATGCTTTAGCAATAGAAATCATACTTTAAAAGTAAAACTGGAAACATGATCATAAACAAGAGTCTGAAATCTGAATAAGAGTCAAGTACACTTTTAAAGCATAATTTGTTTCTGTGGGAGGTTATCTAACCGACATAGACCATGTGAGCTACATGGAATCCGATGTATACACCCCATCGAGAGGATCAAATATACCTTGCCAGGATATAAAGGCATGACTGTGGCGTGATCACTAAAAATTGATTCCCAACAGAGGGACTTGCAAACCTATGGGGGCACGTAGTTTTGGGACTAAGGGTATTCTCACCCGATCCGACTCGGTGCTAAATACTACTCCCAAAACATATACATATAGCTCATATAATACTGGGGCAAATCTGATGCCAAAACTGATCATAATTGGTGACATATCTGATGTCAAAACTATTCATAACTGGTGACATATCTGATGTCAAAACTGTTTGAAAAGCAATAGGATGTATCCGATGTCATGCAATTCAAAATCATACATCTAAAGAATGTTCATAGCCATAACTCAAAATATACTTTTCCTCTCTAAATTCATACTTGAATAGGTGGGCATGCGATTTCATAATATACATAAGGACATGTTATCTAAACATGTAAACTTTCACTAAAAATCATGCAATTCAATGGAATCATGCTAGAATTCAACTTTAATACATGGGCTTTTGAAACCAATTAAGGAATCTTAATAAAATCATACATAAACCATAAGAAACCATGAATTGATGCATAGAAACTGATTCCATAAGTTTTTCCCAATTTGAATCAAAATCCTAATTTCACAAGTTCATAATTCAAAATAAGAATTGGGGGTTTTAGTCACAAAGGTGAAAGGAACCCATTGTTGAATACTCACATACCTTGATTGTAGCTAACCCACTTGAATTGGAAAGACTTAGGAGACTTGAACTTGAAGCTTGAGACCTTCAGCTTGGGGGAATTGTTTTCCTTTTTTGGAGGTGAATGAAGGATTTAGAAGAGGTTTGGGATGATAAGGGTAAAAACCCTTCTTGAAATAGTCAAAATGACCTCACTTAGGAGTTAAAAGGATAAGTAATGACTAAAATACCCCCAGGACTTAATTTAGAAAAACTGTTAAAAAGGGTCGGCTTTAGGTTCCACGGGTGGAGTCTATGACTCATAGACCCAACCACAACCCGTGGTTCCTTCTCGTGGAAACTGCCCAAAATTTCAGGCTGCTGAAGGTTTTCTATGACTCAACAGGATGACTTGTGGAAGCTTCCATGAGTTGTAGAACTAAGTCATGGAAATCAGGGGACTTGACCACTCCCTGTCTGAGTTCCACGATTTGGTTCCACGACCCGTGGAAACCTTCATGAGTCATGAAACTGACTCGTGGTTCTCAGACCTGAGGGTGGTCTGCATAACTGGAATCACGAGTCACTTCCACGACTCGTGGAACCACCCATGGCTCGTGGACTTGACCCATAATTCTTGGTACTTCAAAAATTCCTGCAAGTCCTGAGTTTAAAAGCTGGGTCTATTTCCGGGGTGTGACAATATCTCCCCTTGGGATCATTCGTCCTCGAATGAAGACTAAACAAGGGAATACTGAAGAGAAAATAGCCCAACCAGCAACAAAACATAGAAATCAAAGAGTAAACATAAAAACTAAACTTTTCAACTTGAAAACATGATAAACTAACTTCATAAAACATAGATGCATGCTAGAATCATGAGAGGAACTGATCGGATAGAATCGGAGGGACATCTTAATGAGGAAAGTAGTACCTCAATCTGAAACTGAATTGGAAGGAAAAAGATGAGGATATTTGGCCTTCATGGCCTCTTCCACTTCCCAAGTAGCTCCTTCAACAAGCTGATTTCTCTAAAGAACCTGTTCCGGAGTGACTTCCTTGTTCCTCAACCTCCGAATCTGACGATCAAGGATCTCCACAGGAACCTCCTCATAGGTGAGAATATCCTTCACACCCACATCCTCCAAAGGGACAATAAAGCTCGGATCACCAACACACTTCTTCAATAAGGAAACATGGAAAACGGGGTGAACCACTTCTAACCCTGATGGCAAATCCAACTCATAAGCAACCTTACCAACCTTTCTAAGAATTTGATTAGGACCTAAAAAATGGGGACTAAGCTTTCCTTTCTTTTCAAACATCATCACACCCTTCATGGGTGAAACCTTAAGGAAAACCCAATCCTCAACCTCAAATTCCAACTCCCTTCTCATCACATCCGCATAAGATTTCTGTTAACTCTGAGAGGTGATCAACCTTTTACTAATAAGATGAACCTTTTCTATAGTCTCATGAACCGAATCCGGACTGATCAAGGCTGCCTCACCTACCTCAAACCAACCAATAGGATATTTGCACCTCCGGTCATAAAGTGCCTCATATGGAGCCATCTAGATGCTAGAGTGAAAGTTGTTGTTGTAGGCAAACTCGATAAGAGGTAAATGATCATCTCAATTACCCTTGAAGTCAATCATACACGCTCTCAACATATCCTCCAAAGTCTTAATAGTGCGCTCTGCCTTACCATTTGTCTGAGGATGAAGAGCTGTGCTAAGCTTTACCTGAGTACCGAGACCTTTCTGAAATGATTTCCAAAACTGAGATGTAAACTGAGGACCTCTATCAGAAATAATGGACAAGGGAACACCATGCAATCGAACTCTCTCCCGAATGTAGAGTCTGGCATAGTCGTCTGCTGAATCAGTAGTCGTAACAGCCAAGAAGTGGGATGACTTGGTCAGTCGGTCGACAATCATCCAAATGGAATCATGTTGCCTTCGAGTATGAGGCAAACCCGTAATAAATTCCATATTTATTTCTTCCCATTTACATGTGGGAAGGTCAATATCTTGAATCATTCCACCCGGCCTTTGATGCTCCACCTTTACTTGCTGACAGTTAGGACACTTAGCCACAAACATGGCTATGATCCACTTTATACCATTCCACCAAAAGACGTCTCGTAGATCATGGTACATCTTAGTAGCACCCGAATGAATGGAATATCTAGAACTGTGAGCCTCAGTTAGAATCTGCTATCTAAACCCATCTACATCAGGCACACATAAGCGACCCTGGTAACGAAGCACACTATCTCCCCCTGGGAGAAAACCTCCACTCATTGTTGATGAACTGAACCCTTAAGCTGATGTAGAATGGTATCCTCATCTTGATTTTCCTTCACCTCAGCTACCAAAGATGATTCAGCACCATTTTGTACAATCACACCACCATTTGTCGAGTCCATAAGGTGAACTCCCAACCGAGCTAGCCTATGAACCTCCTTAACCAATTCTTTCTTTCCATCATCAATAGAAGACATACTTCCCATGGACAGTCTACTCAAAGCATCCGCCACGACATGGGCCTTACCCGTAAGGTAAAGCACACTAATATCATAATACTTAAGAAGTTCAATCCATATTCTTTGTCACAAATTCAATTCCTTTTGAGTGAACACATACTAAAGACTCTTATGATCGGTGAATATATCCACATGCACACCATACAAGTAATGTCTCCAAACATCAAAGCAAAGACCACGGCTGCCAACTCAAGATCATGAGTAGGATAGTTCTTCTCATGAGTCTTAAGCTGTCTCAAAGCATAAGCAATTACCTTACCACGCTGATTCAAAACACAACCCAAGCCAATCCTAGAAGCATCACAATATACAACAAAATCATCTAAGCCTTCGGGTAGAGCTAACACTGGAGTTGTGGTCAATCTAGTCTTCAGTTCCTAAAAGTTCTTCTCACACAAGTCGGACCACTGAAATTTTACCTTTTTCTAAGTCAATCGGGTTGAAGGGGCAGCAATGGAAGAAAATCTTTCCACAAAACTTCTGTAGTAACCAGCCAAACCCGAAAAGCTCCTAATATCTGATGGGGAAGTAGATCTAGGCCAGTTCTTTACTGCCTCTATCTTTTGATAATTCCACCCGAACACCATCTTTAGTCACAATATGACCCAGAAAAGCAATAGACTGCATCCAAAACTCACACTTACTAAACTTAGTGAACAATTGTGTATCCTTGGGTGTTTACAACACAACCCTCAAGTGGTCTGCATGCTCTCTCCTCCTCACTCCGAGAGTAGATTACGATATCATCAAAGAAAAGAATCTTAAACATATCCAAATACTTCTTCAACACATGGTTCATCAAATCCATAAAAGCTGCAGGAGCATTTGTTAGACCAAAAGACATCACAACAAATTCATAATGACCATAACTAGTCCTGAAGGCTATCTTCGGAATATCACACTTTCTAACACGAAGCTGATGATAACCGGATCTAAGGTCATTTTTGGAGAAAAATCTAGCACCCTGAAGCTGATCGAACAAATCATCAATCCTAGGAATGGGATATTTATTCTTGATTGTGACCTTGTTCAACTGATGGTAATCAATACAAATTCTAAGGGAACCATCTTTCTTTTGAACAAACAAAACTGGGGCACCCCATGGAGAAATGCTAGGCCTGAAGAAACCTTTATCAAGAAGATCCTTCAACTGATCTTTCAACTCCTTAAGTTCCGCGGGAGCCATTCTATAGGAAGAAATAGAGATAGGATTCGTATATGCAAGAAGATCTATCCCAAAGTTTACCTCCCACTCGAGAGGGACTCCGGGTAAATCATCGGAAAACACTTCTGGGAATTCATTCACAACAGGAACAGACTGAAGGGATAGGGTTTCGGACTCCGTGTCAATAACCTGCACTATGTGATAAACATACCCCTTTGAAATCATCTTCCTAGCCTTAAGATACAATATGAAGCGACCTATCGAGGAAGGGGGCTACCTTTCCATTCTAAAATGGGTTCATTAGGAAACTTGAAGTTGACAACCCAAGTACGACAATCAACAAAAGCATAACATGCATACAACCAATCCATACCAAGAATGACATCAAAATCAGTCATCTTCAACTCTACTAGATCTGCTAAAGTGACTCTATGAAGGACTGAGATAGGGAAATTTTGGTAGATTATTTTGGCTAAGACTGACGCACCAACAGGAGTAGAAACACAAAAGGGTTCTAAAAGCAATTCATGACATAGTTCAAATTTGCATGCTATATAAGGGGTCACAAAAGATAAGGAAGCACCGGGATCCAACAAAGCATATACATCTAAAGAGAATAATTTTAACATACCAGTGACTATATCTGGGGAACTCTCCTGATCCTGACGGGAGGACATAGCATATAGACGGTTCTGGCGCTGACCACTAGAATTAGAAGTTGTGCCCTGCTTGTCTGGTCTACCTCCTGAAGCTGCTGGGGTAGGTTGAGTCCTACCTCCCTGTCCCTTCCTAGTTGAAGGGCAATATCTGATACGATGCCCAGTTTGACCACACCCAAGACAACCCTCTCTACCAGCCAAACACTCACGGGTGTGATTCTTCCCACACTTAATAAAAGTTGGGTATGAAGATCCCTTAGCAATACTACCTTGAGAATGGGAATAGGAACCAGATCCTTTATCACCCTGATCATGACGAGGCCTCTGGGCCTTGGTAGGAGCACTAGTAGAAGAATGAATAGGGCCTGATGACTTATTCTGGAACGAGAAGCGATGTCCCCCTCCAAACCTCTTATGGTTAGATCCCGAACCCTTAGATCTAGCTCTTTTATTCTCCCTTGCCATCTCCCTAAGCTTGTCACCCTCGATTTGATGGGCATGAGTCATGAGTCGGAAAATGTTCATATCACTCAACAATAAGGCATACCTATACACTTTCTTCACAGCATCAGAAACTCCATATATAAACTTGCTCATTTTATCATGCAGGTCCACTACCATGGAGGTAGCATACCTAGACAACTGAGTGAACTTCAGACTATACTCTTAAACCGACATCGACCCCTGTCTCAAGTTTACAACTTCCTCCACGTTTGCTTGCCTCAACTCTCGGGGAAAGAACCTATCAAAGAAGGCCCTTTTAAACCACTCCCAAGTCATGGGGACCGCATCCCTCACCCTAGTCTCCTTCCATTGCGTGAACCAAATATGAGATACATCCTTGAGTTAATAGGATGCAAGCTCAACACATTCAACCCCAACCACTTGCATAACTTCAAAGATCTTCTTCACCTCTTCAATAAAGTTGAGCGGGTCCTCACTCACTTTCGAACCCCAAAATTCTGATGGGTTCATTCGAATGAAGTCACAAACTCGGGACGCTACCCTACCTTGAGAATGAACTGGGGTAGGAGCCTACTGATTGGCCTGAGTGGCCAAAGTCTAGGCTAGCAAATGGATGGCATTTTTAAATTCCTCATCCGTAACATCGGGGACCAGAATGGGAGGAACAACATTTCAAGTGGCTCGGGAAGGCATAGCAGGTTGAGGAGGCAAAATCTGAAATGTATAAGATGAGGATTAGAGGAACATAAGAGTTAATCTCTATCGCAAGACATGATCATGAAAGAAGTGAAGTTTTTCTATGACATCTCATAGCTTCCCTCTCATATGTGTGGCGTGCTTCATACACATGTAAAGGACTCTACTCGATGCATCTTTTAGACATCCTAGGACTCTTGAACCTGGGGCTCTGATACCAAGTTTGTCAAGCCCTGAGGTTACCCCTAGACGAAACACGGGACTTAGGACCACAAGGATCCCAAGATAACCCTTGGTCAAAGAATTCTCAAGCATAACAAAAGATAAGCGGAATCATAATAGATAAAGTCTGAATAACATACATGTAGAATCAAGTCAAATAGGAATACAAGATCCATAAGAGGACTCAAATACTGTCTATGTCTGAAAAACCTCTATTCATGAGGTAAAGAGTTGTTAGGACAAGACCCTAGCTAACTCGAAGTACGAAAATGAAAAGCTAACAAAGCTAGAAACATAACTAGTCCTTGACCTAAGAAGACTCACCAATAGTTGTCTGGGAGTGGCCAGAAAACTCTAGCTATGAATCTGAGGAGGTAAACCTGAATCTGCGTCATCAAAAGATGCAGCATAAGATTTGCGTCAGTACTATAGGATGTACCGAGTATGTGAGCGATGCATAAACATGATAAATAGTTTCAAACATGCTGAGTATGCTTTAGCAATCGAAATCATACTTTAAAAGTAAAACTAGATGCAAATGACTCTATGAAACACCATAAGCTGAAAACATGATCATAAACAGAAGTCTAAAATCTGAATAAGAGTCAAGTACACTTTTAAAGCATAATCTATTTCAATGGGAGGTTCTCTAACCGACATAGACCATGTCAGCTACATGGAATCCGATGTATATGCCCCATCGAGCGGACCCAATATACCTTGTCAGGGTATAAAGGCATGATTGTGGCGTGATCACTAAAAACTAATGCCCAACAGAGGAGACTTGCAAATCTATGGGGGCACGTAGTTCTGGGACTAAGGGTACTCTCACCCGATCCAACTCGGTGCTAAATACTACTCCCAAAATATATACATATAGCTCATATAATACTGGGGCATATCTGATGCCAAAACTGATCATAATTGGTGACGTATCTGATGTCAAAACTGTTCATAACTGATGACATATCTGATGTCAAAACTGTTCATAACTGGTGACATATCTGATGTCAAAACTGTTTGGAAAGCAATAGGACGTATACGATGTCATGCAATTCAAAATCATACATCTAAAGAATGTGCATAGCCATAACTCAAAATATACTTTTCCTCTCTAAATTAATACTTGAATAAGTGGGCATGCAATTTCATAAAATACATAAGGACATGTTATTAAACAAGTAAACTTTCACTTAAAATCATGCAATTCAATGGAATCATGCTAGAATTCAACTTTAATCCATGGGCTTTTAAAACCAATTAAGGAATCTTTATAAAATCATAGATAAACCATAAGAAACCATGAATTGATGCATAGAAACTGATTCCATAAGTTTTCCCCAATTTTAATCAAAACCCTAATTTCACAAGTTCATAATTCGAAAAAAAGAATTAGGGGTTTTGGGCACAAGGGTGAAAGGAACCCATTATTGAATACCCATATACCTTTATTGGAGCTAACCCACTTAAATTGGAAAGACTTAGAAGACTTGAACTTGAAGCTTGAAACCTTGAGCTTGGGGGAATTCTTTTCCTTTTTGGGAGGCGAATGAAGGATTTAGAAGAGATTTAGGATGATAAGGGTGAAAACCCTTCTTGAAAAAGTCAAAACGACCTCACTTAGGAGTTAAAAGGATAGGTAATTACTAAAGTACCCCCAGGACTTAATTTAGAAAAACTGTTAAAAAGGGTCGGCATTAGGTTCCACAGGTGGAGTCTACGACTCGTAGACCCAACCATGACTCGTGGCTCCTTCTCGTGAAAACTGCTCAAGATTTTAGGCTGCTGAAGTTTTTCTACTACTCAAAAGGATGACGCATCGAAGCTTCCACGAGTCGTAGAACTAAGTCGTGGAAATCAGGGGAGTTGACCACTCTCTGTCTGAGTTCCACGGTTTGGTTCCACGACCCGTGGAAACCTTCACGAGTTGTCAAACTGACTCGTTGTTCTCAGACCTGAGGATGATCTGCATAACTGGAATCACGAGTCACTTCCACAACTCGTGGAACCACCCACAGCTCGTGGACTTGACCCATGATTCCTAGAAGTTCAAAAATTCCTGCAAGTCCTGAGTTTAAAAGCTGGGTCTATTTCCGGGGTGTTACATCATATAAGGGTGAAGTTTTCCTGTTGTATTATTCAATTTTCATTAATTACAATCCAAAGGAGGGATCAATTACACTAGTAGAAGTTGAATCGAATGGAGTTAAAATAATTTATTGGATGAACTTTATATAAAGTGCAGGAGCATGACTCAGACGTCTCCACCATTGTTAATTGCAGTTGTCATTTCTTGTTTGTTGTTTACTAGGTATGAATAATTTTATGTTTTGCTAATTGTATCAGGTGTATTTAGTATCAAAGTGATGTTAAGCTAGACTAAATGTTGATCTTATGTTGTATTAAAGTTTTAAATGATCTGCTATAAACCTGAATCCTTCCTCACTTTGCTCTCTTGGTGATTTTGAAACCGGTTTAACTTCTACAACTAAGTCCTCCTTATATTTGTTTTCAAACAATAATTATTTTTCTATTTTAGTACACAAATTGGTTCCTACTTTATTTCATATTAGAACGTACACTAAAGATTTGATAAGAATGTATGAAATGACTTTATCAATGTTATATCAGATAAAGTCAAAAGAATAAAGTTTACTTACTTGAGTAGAACAAGCTCCACTCATTACAAAGAAGGTAGGATTTCAATATAAGCTCACAAAAAATTATGAATATTCCTATGTAAAAAAGTTGTATTAAAGAACGTCAAAAGAATAAAGCTTGTCCAAGTTCCTGTTCCTCTGAATGGATTTTATCATGACCCGATTTCTCGGTGATGATAGCACTACAACCTCCAAGTAGGTGAACCAATCCCCGTAGCCCGGAATGGTTAGTAATGGGCTACTATCTTACAATCTAAGTAGAAGAAACAGTTTAATAAGCAGAAGCAAGGGAACAAGATGAAGAAAATAGATAACAGGAGTAATATTTACAATGCGGAAGCTAAACCAAAACCCAAAACCTGGTGTCATAGCGTATAAGAGCCGTATCTACATAAGGAGTACAAGGGTCAAAAATAACATATACATGATGTCTCCGAACTACGAGAGTACAATATATACAAAATAAAAACTAAAGTTAAGCTCAGATCGCCAAGAGCTCACCCTCAGTCCGGGACAGTACAAAATATCTAAGCACGACTCTCCCATGAGCTAGTGGTGATGGCTCAAACTAGGATCTGCACCAGAAGATGCAGGGTGTAGTATGAGCACCAAATGCAAAGCTCTAACGATCGGGTCCGTCGTTATTTCAGGAACCAAGACATTTCAATTTTCTAGAACGAGCTAAAATATTTTTTTTGGTTTTAAGTGGATGATGTGACAGAAAAGTTCAGATTTTTGGAAATCATCCAGGATGACATCACTCTCCTATAGCGGTATTTTATCTTCTATAGCGGAACCGCTATGGCGGAAGACCATCCACTATAGCAGACTGCCGGGAGGCAGTAGCCTCAGAACGAGATTTAATATAAATACTTCTCTTCCTTAGTTGTAAAACATACGAGGGTTTCTCCAAAAACCCACCCATGCTTCTCCAAGACTAGAAATCCATGAGGAGGAGGGACTATGGATGGAGGGACGTGGAATAGAAGATTTCAATATCATTACGCTTAGTACTGCATTTTACCCTCAGATAGATGGCTAGTCCGAGAGCACCATTCAGGTCCTGGAGGATATGCTTCTGGCCTATGTTCTAGACTTTGGAGGTTCTTGGGATCAGTTTGTGCCTTTGGCCAAGTTTGCATATAATAATAGCTTCCATTCGAGCATTGGCATGACACCTTTTGAGGCATTGTATGGTAGGCGTTGCAGATCATCGGTTGGTTGGTTTGATGATTTGGAATCTAGGCCACAAAGTACAGATTTGCTTCGAGATTCCTTAGACCGATTTTGAGTGATTCAGGATAGACTTTAAGTAGCTCAGAGCAGGAGAAGAGCTACGTTGATCATAGACATCGTGCCTTAGAGTTAAGTGTTGGTGACTTAGTATTCCTCCGAATGTCGCCCATGAAGGGCGTGATGAGATTTGGTCGGCGGGGAAAGCTTAGCCCCAAAAGTAGAATTTAGCCAGTCTTTATCCCACTGCAATATTTCAAAAAAATAGAGACTTTAGACTAGTCCAGTCCTGACCTTGAAACTCAGGATGGCAGTTTTGAATTGAGCTATATTCAGTTTAGGAGTAGCATTTAGCATCGAGTTGGACTAGGGTTCAGCGTACCCTGAATTCCCAGAACTACGTGCCATCATAGGTTTTTAAGTCCCCTTTGTTGGGCATCAATTTTAGTGATCACGCCATAGTCATGCCTTTACACTCTGGAAAGGTATATTGGGTCCTCTCGATGGGGCGTATACATCGGACTCCACATTTAGCTCACGTAGTTTATGTCGGTTAATAGACTCTCCCACATTGTTAATCTCAGCAATGTGCATTAGACCCTCAGTTATGTTTACTTTCAGCTTTCAACATGCTTCCAGATTACTCTTGCATTTCAACTATTTATGCATGATTTTTACCTTAGTTTACAGCTTTCCAGTATTTTAGCATGTTTATATATTCAGGTAGATTTGCATATCCCTCATGCTCAGTACATTCAAAGTACTGATGCATACTCTGTGTTTCATCCTATTATGATTCTGTCTCAGGTTCTCAGCTTCAGCCTCGTGATAAGCTCGCCCCGGTGCCACATTAGTGATAGACAGTGGTGAGTCCTCATCTTCCGAGGACATATCTTTAATATGCTTTTTGAGTAGTCAGTTGGTCCTTACTTGTAGTATTTTAGAGTTAGCTGGGGACTTGTCCCAGCAACTCGTCAGTATTAGAGGCTTTTCAGACATAGAGTCAAACTCAGTTGATTTGGGTTGTTCTACTTTGTAGACATCTATTTGTTCAGATACTATATTCTTAGTTGAATTATATTTAGATTATACTCCTTATTCAGTTATGCTTCCATTTGTTTAGAATTATATTAAGTATGCTTGTGATAAGCCAGTTTCAAGGGTAGCTTGGAGTCACCTGTGATCCTAGGTCCCGTGTTACCTCTAGGGCCTAGTCTTGGGGTGTGACAAACTTGGTATCAGATCATCAGGTTCAAGAGTCCTAGGGTGTCCAAAATTCGCACTAAGTAGAGTCTCGTTCATGAGTGTGAAGTGTGCCACACTTATGAGGGAGAGGCTACGAAGTGTTCTAAGAAAAACATCACTTCTTTTGCTATCTTTATCGTGCGATTGAGTGTGAATCAACTTCTCCCTTCTAATCCGTTGTTATGCATTTCAGATCATGCCTACTCGTAGAGCTAACGCACGCAATGCTAATGCAGTTCCTCCAGTCTTTTACAATGAGGTTACGAATGTAGAGTTTCGCAATGCGATTCAGTTGTTAGCTCAGACAGATACTAAGTAATCTAATAAGCAGGCCTAGTTTCTGCGAATTATGCTGGTGGATCAATTGCAGCCAGGGTTCATGATTTTGTTCATATGAATCTGCCAGAGTTTCTAGGGTCGAAGGTTGGTGAAGACCCACATAATTTCATTGATGAGATCAAGAAGATTCTTGAGGAGATGCAAGTGACTGGTACTGATAGTGTTGAGTTGGCATCCTATCAACTAAAGGATGTGGCTCATATCTGGTTCACGCAGTGGAAAGACAACAGGGGTGTGAATGCAGCTCATGTGACATGAGACTGTTTTACTGGAGCTTTTCTTGATAGGTTCTTCCTGAGAGAGTTGAGGGAGGCTAGGGCTCAGGAATTTATGAACTTAAGGCATGGGTCCATGACAGTCCAGGAATATGGGCTAAAGTTCACTCAACCACTACTAAAAAAAGTCCAAAAAGAGATGGCTAAAAGGGACGCTGGTCGTCGCTTTTTTGGCCCAAAGCGACGGAAAAGCGAAGGCGTCACTCCTGTGGGAAAATGGCATGTCGCTTTTCCATAAGCGATGGACATCGTCGCTTTAAAACCGACATACAATGACGCAAAAGAAAAGCGACGTTTTTTTCTTTTTTTCTAGAAAAGCGACGCAGTCTGTCGCTGCATCACTTTTCCTCATAATTTTTTCCCAGAAAAGTGACGAACAAAAAAGACGTTGTCCGTCAGTTTTATGCATTTTTTCCATCTGTAAAAATCTGTATTTTCAATATGCACCACCTGCCATTTCAAAAACTATTTCAATACAACCAAAACGAGCACTAATTGCTGCCACAACATTGATAAAACAATTACAACATCAACAAATAACTAAAAATGAAGTAATACTATAATTAAACACATAAAAGGTCCACCAAAAGGACCTATAAAGAATTCAACAATATAAAAAAAGTGTCAAAATGTGTCAAAATGTATAATGAAATGAGTCAATCCTAATGGAGGGGAGGCAGTATCTCCATACTCCTCCTCATTTTCGCTAGTCTCAGTAACGTCGTCACTTGATGACGAGGAGGAAGGAGTACGGTCTACACTACGACGATGATGAACAAAAAAGGATGTCATTTGTTGTTGAAGAGACTGGACGGTCTTGGATAAATCATCAGTGGTCTTAACCCTTTTTCTCTCGAATACTGCCAAGGCCCTAGTAAGATCTGTGATCTGCTGCGACATATGTGCAAGCTGAAAATCATCAACCGCCTCAGCCTGGCACGAGGATCCAATACCATCCAGTCCTGACTGGATTCATCGCAAATCATTTCTAGAGCCTAGACCATAGACTCTCCCCTTTTGTGTGCCCCCTGCCACTTTTTTGGTCTATATTTGAGTGGCTTCCTTGTTTGTAGGCTCGGTCAGCAAGCCCAGACCTTGCTGAGTCTGACTGTACTAAGACAAAACACGTCCAAACTCATCCAGCATATAAAAAAATAAAAATTATAATATATACATAATAAATATATATATATATATATATATATATATATATATGTATATATGTATATATGTTAGTACTTTAATTATATTTAAACTTTAAAACTTACATAGGTGTCTTGAGCCCTCTGCTCAACCCATACATCCGGATCTGACCCATTTTTTTTATCTCTTATGTGGCCTTTCTTAAAGAGCTCAGCCTGAGTCGGAAGGCGCCCCAAATCCTTCTCCTGCAAATAAAATAAAATTAAACATAATCAAGTAATAATCTAATTCAAGTTAATAATCTAATTCTAGTAATAATCTAATTCATGTTTAAAATCTAATTCAAGTTAATAATCTAATTCAAGTAATAATCTAATATTATTACTTGTCATTTCCCTTGCAACGTCCGCTACACTCTTTGCACCCATAGTGTGCAACGATTAACCTTTAACACTACTTCTGGCTTTCTTGCCTTGTTTAGACAATGCTTTGAACTCTTTCGAATCCCAATATATTTTAAGCTGGTCATGAAGATGAGGTAGAAGCCAAGATTCACACTTTTTACTATCTTGAATTTTTTTAAGCCATTGGCATAGCCTGACACTGGCCTTCCTCTCGAAAGTAGTGGAAATGATCTTATTGTACTTTCGCTTTCAAGTACACATTGTCTGAAAGCGAGAAATGATTAGTGTTAGATAATATATATATATTTACTAGTTTCTGAGAACGTGGGTTACACGTTAATCCCAAAATACTTAATATAATTGTGTGTTGCAAGTGATAAATGTTAAATGGTATATATATATATTTTTATTCGACTTTCTTTGTGCTATAAAATAAAAATTAAAATATACCCAAAAATAAAAAAAATTAACCTTGGATTTGTATATATACATACTTATGAAGCAATCTAATAAACAAATGAATCGTGTAAATGAAAATTTGAAATCATCAAATAAAAATTTAATGAAATAGAAGTATTTCCAATCGATAAATAAAAAAAAAAACAGAAGTATATACCCACTTTGTATAAGTTTAACTTTCACCATCCATATAATTCGACATCAAATCAAGGTTTCATGAAATAAAAGAATCTTCAACAAAATAAAAAGAGAAAAACAAAAGTATTACTCCACCTTGCCTACGTTTAATTTCTGCTGCCCATAGAATTAAACACATAGTGAATATAGGATTGAAATATATATAAGAGAAATTAAGAAAGGTGAAAAGGCTTATAACTGATTTGGAATAAAATATATTTAATGAAAATTTATGTCTTTTTTTTAGGTTTTTCAATATAGCACATAAATAAAAAATAAAAATAAAAAAAGTAAAAAAGTTTGTAACTGATTTGACATTATATCATTTAGTGAGGAATCATGTCATTTTTTGATTTAGCTTATATTGACTTAGTTAAGGATAATATGATCCCAAAGTGATGAATAGTGCACCTAATGAGTTTCTTGGCCTAAAACGTAAATGCATTCATATTTATTAGTACCAATTTATTAAGTCATTTCATGATCATCAGAACTACCTTTTACAATTCCCCAAGCAACAGTTTCAATTGTTTATTAAATTAGATTATTAAGAGAAGGATAAACGTTCTCTTTCTAATGAAGGCAGGGAGGCTGCTTTAATATTTCTTCAATAGAGTATTTATGGCCTTTTAAATTTAGTTAAATTAAATAAGAAAAAAAAGAGGAAATATTAAAAAAAAAAGATAAATATGTTACTATTTAATATTTAATTAATTAATTATATTTTAATTTAGTATAGAGGTAAAATGATAATTCAACTTTGCATTTTGAAACTTTTCACTTTTAGTAATACTAGTATTTGGGCACGCACATTGCGCGTGTACCCCTTATCAACGAGCATAAATATTTTGTACGAAATTCAAGACATAGGATACCTAACCCAAGTTTGGGATAAAGCTAGTATGTTAAGCAGAAAAAATAATAATAATAGGACCCCCCCCCCCCCCCAAGTTTGGTATCAGAGCTATGGATGATTTAAAACATACTAGAAAGAAGTTAAGAAAACTAAAAAGAAAATTAAAAAATTTATATCCCGAATATAAACAACTTAGTATTATAAGAACTGATAATGATAAATTAAATAAGTTAATAGATACTATATCTAAATTGGAATACAAATATATAAGATACTTAAAGAAACAATTAAATGGATAAATACAAGGAAGAACTAACAGAAAAGATTAAACAAACAAGACAAGAAATTACACATAGAGAACAAAGACTTAATGAAAATATATTTGCAGGAGTATGCCACAGATCAATATTAGCACAAAGAAAGGAAATATTCTACTTATACATAGAATTACAAAAATTAGAATATAAATTACAACATAACTTATAAATGAATAAAGAAGAATTTGCTATAGACGAAAAAACATATGAAAATCACGAAGGATTAAAAATAAAGATCATATTTTCGAATCTAGGAAGACGATATAAGAAAATAGGAGATAATTTAAGCCTAATGTTAGAAAAAGAATCCTTAAGACTAGAAGATAGTTTGACGGCAGTGGTAAGACTTGCTAGAGAAAATGAAGAAATAGACCGAAAAAATGAAATAACTATCATTAAACAACAAGAAAAACAAGAAATACAACATATTGAAGAAGTAAAAAATGACAGAATAATAGCATTAGAAAAAGAATTAGCTAAGTTAAAAGAATTATATGCGGCAAAACAAAAAGAAAAAGAAATTGAGGCAAAATTAAAAACTGAAATTCAGTAACAATAAAAGAGATAGAGCCAAATTATTATTATATAACTGGAATATTAGAACAAAGAAAATTTATAATAACAATAAACACAGGACAAGAAGAAAATTATATAACAAGAGAATTAGTGACAGAAGAGGAAATAAATTCTATAGAACACTCAGATATACCAAAAGCATTTACAGCATTAAGAGAAACAGTAGAAAAAGAATTGATCATTGGCGGAATACCGATGGTAATAAATTTCAGTAACAATAAAAGAGATAGAGCCAAATTATTATTATATAACTGGAATATTAGAACAAAGAAAATTTATAATAACAATAAACACAGGACAAGAAAAAAATTATATAACAAGAGAATTAGTGACAGGAGAGGAAATAAATTCTATAGAACACTCAGATATACCAAAAGCATTTACAGCATTAAGAGAAACAGTAGAAAAAGAATTGATCATTGGCGGAATACCGATGGTAATAAATTTCAAAATATATCACGGAGATAAAAATATCATATTAGGAATAAAATGGTTAGAAGGCATCAAACAAGGTTCTTCATTATTTCAGCTTTTTTCTTACTTAGGCTAATTCCTGAATATGTAACAATATGTATGAATATTTCTAGTAGTTTTATATGTTCATCTTGCGTTCTTGAATACAAAAGTATATCATCTATATATACTATGCAATTTTCTAATTGGTTAAAGTAATTATCCATAAAATGCTGGTATCTACCTGGTGCATTTTTATATCCAAAAGGTAATACATTCCATTCATAAAATCCTTGAAGTACTGTAAATGCTGTTAGTTTTTTAGATTCCTCTTCTAGCTTGAGGTGGTAAAAGCCTGATTTACAATCAAATTTACTAAAATAATTATATCCTTGGACTTGTCTTATTTTTAATATCTTATTTGGTATTGGGTAATTGTATGTTTTAGTTTTAGCATTTAAGTTTCTATAATCAATAACCATTCTGCTTTTCCCTCTTTTTTGTTCACTATGTTTATTTACTATAAATGTTGGGCTTGTATGTTTGCTATTGCTTTCTTGTATGTATTTGTTTTCTAACAATTCTTTTATGTGCATTTTGAATTCATCTAGATCATCAAAATTATATTTTAAAGGTTTTTGGGTAATTATGCTATTTTCATCTATTAATTCTATTTTCACTTTAGTTTTATGTTTTTCCCATCCTTTTAAGGGATTTTCACTATATAATGGTTCTAATTGTTCTTGAATGATTTTTAGTTTGTCTATAGCAAATATAATTAGTTCTATTCTATGTTCATTTGCTTTTATATTCTCTAATTTCTGGGTAATTTTCTCACTTCCTTTTATCCATGGGGCAGGTTTTCTATTTTTATTATATACTCTTTTAGCTCCTACTTTGTGTTTACATGGTGTAGTGAACCACCAGTGTGTCTTTGTGATTATATGTGGATATAGTTTTTCTAGAAACGGCATTCCTAGAAGTATATCCTTGTTTGTGAATTCATAACTATATATTTCCTCTATAGTTAATATTTTATCCCATATTTGTAATTTTACATTTCTTGCTTTATGATTTATCATGCTTCCTTCATTATTAAATCCTGTTACTACTATTGGTGTAGTTAATTTTTCCCATTTTTCATCTGGTAGGCAATTATGTTTACACATATTAGCTTCTGCTCCTGTATCTATCATCGGGGTGTAATATCTATTGTAGTAATTCTCTACTATTATTTTGGCAAGTATATAGATTTTCATTTTATCTTACATTGTCCTTTTTATTATGGCTTTCTTATTTTTATATGTTACGGTTAACTGAGTGTTTTCTAAATTATATGGTTTCATGCCTTCTAACCATTTTATTCCTAATATGATATTTTTATCTCCGTGATATATTTTGAAATTTATTACCATCGGTATTCCGCCAATGATCAATTCTTTTTCTACTGTTTCTCTTAATGTTGTAAATGCTTTTGGTATATCTGAGTGTTCTATAGAATTTATTTCCTCTTCTGTCACTAATTCTCTTGTTATATAATTTTCTTCTTGTTATGTGTTTATTGTTATTATAAATTTTCCTTGTTCTAATATTCCAGTTATATAATAATAATTTGGCTCTATCTCTTTTATTGTTACTGAATTTCTTGATGACTGGGGTGTGTCACTAAAACTTTTCCTTTTGGAAGTGCTTATTCTATCACTTACTATTTCTAGGTTTTCTTCTATGTCTATTTCCTTGTAGCTATAATCATTGTTATCTATTACTGAGATAATTTGTTCAAATGGATTTTCTATTTTTATTCTATTATTTTTATTCTTTGCTGTTATTTTATGTTTTGTTGTCAAGACATATAAATTTTTACATCTTGCTGTGAATATTTTACTACCTGGGGCTAGTTCAATACCTGTCATTTTCCAATATAGTACTAATGATTTATCTATATTACTGTCATTTATTGCTACTGAATAGTTAGCGCTTATTATGAATTTAAATTTTTGGTATATTAAATTTCCTTTTACTGCACTTATTATGCTTTTTTCTATAGGTTCAATTATTCTGTCATCTGCTAAATATATTTCTATAGGTGTGTCTATACCTTTTCTGAAACATGCTTTTATTAATATTTCTGTTCCTCCTAGATGTACATATCTTATCGGTTCTCTAGCCTGAATTGCTTGTATTTCTTTGTTTATTATTCTCTTATTTATTATAGGAATTCTTGCTTTTCCTTTAGTGTATTTACAGTCTATTATATGCTCTTTCTGACTTACCACATAATACTCTTCTTTTTGTCGTTTAAATATATTTCTTAGCATTGGTATTTTAAATATTTTTTCTACACTTAAATCTAATTCTTTCCCTTTTATTTGTTCAAATATATTGACATCAAATATAACTTTCTTTTCTGAGGATTCTTCATTTATATGTTCTTCTTTATTTATTATTTGTATTCCTGCTTCATTCCAATCCTTTATTATTCTAGAACTAAATGGTTCTGGTAATTTCGTAAAATATAGTTTTCTTACTTCTTTTGCTTCTTCTGGCGTATATTTTCCTTTGTAATAATATTCTCTAAATACACATGTATATTCGTCTATATAACACATGTTACATATTGTTAATTTTAGCATTAAATTTCTGTTTAGTTGTTTATCCTTATTTTGTTCTTCTGTTTCTGTGGTTGTGCTGCTAAACTCATTTCGTATTGCTACTTCATATTTTTTTAAAATATCAATGGGTGTAGTTGCTGTTTTGTCATCTATGGTTTTGCTGTTTCTTAGTGTATTTATATAGTCTTCTGATAAATTGAGTAACCATAATTTTACTGTTCCTAAAAGTGTTCGTTCTATATATCCTGGTGTTTCTGTTATGCTTATTTTATTATCTATTAATTGTTTTGCTATATATCCTATCCATAGTTGGATTGCTTTATTTATGTCTGTTACACAGTCTAATTCTAAGAAATTACTATTCTGATTGGTCGGTTTTGGAGTCCATTTTCTATTTAGTCTTTTATCCCATAAACTGTTTTGTCTATCGGATTGTTCATAACTTACTGTATAGTATATTGAATTTAATATTTTTGGATTTTTAACTCCTGATGTACTAGCTTCTTGTTCTTTTTCTTTTTCAACATCTCCTGCATTTATTTCAATATCCTCTTCTATTTTTCCTATATTTGTTATCATTTCTGTATAAGTTTCGCTTATTTCCGAATTCTGTTCTGTCTGATTATCATTTATTTCATTTATAGCTAATTCTTCTTCAATTGGTTCTTCTATTTGTAGTTTTTCTTTGAAATTTTCTATTTCAGTTTTTAATTTTGCCTCAATTTCTTTTTCTTTTTGTTTTGCCGCATATAATTCTTTTAACTTAGCTAATTCTTTTTCTAATGCTATTATTCTGTCATTTTTTACTTCTTCAATATGTTGTATTTTTTGTTTTGCTTGTTGTTTAATGATAGTTATTTCATTTTTTCGGTCTATTTCTTCATTTTCTCTAGCAAGTCTTACCATTGCCGTCAAACTATCTTCTAGTCTTAAGGATTCTTTTTCTAACATTAGGCTTCATAACTTTGAGTAAATCTTCCATAGTGGTAGTTTTCTCAGTCTGAGTAGCTTTGTCTTGATATGTAATCTGCAATTACATTTTTGTCAGTACAAATTACTTCAATTGTAAATGTGAAGTTCAATATATTTAATACGAGTCTTCGTGTCTCCTTGGTTGTAACTGAATCCTGTACTTTCTTTGTCAACCACCATTTTACCTGCGTATTATCTGTTCTAATAATAAATTTGTTATATACAATATATGGTTCAAAAGCTAATAAACATTTATATATTGAATATAGTTCTTTCCTATTTATTTCCCATTTTATTTCGGGATTTGTAAATGTACCTGAATAATATCTACAATGATGCTCTATTTTTTCTTTATCATACCTGTATTTTAGTACTCCTCCATAGCTAATTTCGCTTGCATCGGATTCTACTATATAGACAAATTTTCTATTTTCTTCTGGAAAACATAGTTTTGGTAAATTTTTACATAGTAATTTTATCTTTCTTATCTGTTCCTGGTCCTTATTATCAAAGTAATATTCTACATCCTTTTTCAATTTCTTGTGTAATGGTTTTAAATTTTCTGCCAATTTTGGTATATATTCTCTTACTTGATTTACTAATCCTAAAAACGATTGTAATTTGTTCTTTGTATCTATTTGTTCATCAGAATTTATTATTTTCTGTACTATGTGTGGCTGCATTTTTATAACATTTTTATCTATTTCTATTCCTAAGAATTCTATTTGGTTCTTCATTATTTCAGCTTTTTTCTTACTTAGGCTAATTCCTGAATATGTAACAATATGTATGAATTTTTCTAGTAGTTTTATATGTTCATCTTGCGTTCTTGAATACAAAAGTATATCATCTATATATACTATGCAATTTTCTAATTGGTTAAAGTAATTATCCATAAAATGCTGGTATCTACCTGGTGCATTTTTATATCCAAAAGGTAATACATTCCATTCATAAAATCCTTGAGGTACTGTAAATGCTGTTAGTTTTTTAGATTCCTCTTCTAGCTTGAGGTGGTAAAAGCCTGATTTACAATCAAATTTACTAAAATAATTATATCCTTGGACTTGTCTTATTTTTAATATCTTATTTGGTATTGGGTAATTGTATGTTTTAGTTTTAGCATTTAAGTTTCTATAATCAATAACCATTCTGCTTTTCCCTCTTTTTTGTTCACTATGTTTATTTACTATAAATGCTGGGCTTGTATGTTTGCTATTGCTTTCTTGTATGTATTTGTTTTCTAACAATTCTTTTATGTGCATTTTGAATTCATCTAGATCATCAAAATTATATTTTAAAGGTTTTTGGGTAATTATGCTATTTTCATCTATTAATTCTATTTTCACTTTAGTTTTATGTTTTTCCCATCCTTTTAAGGGATTTTCACTATATAATGGTTCTAATTGTTCTTGAATGATTTTTAGTTTGTCTATAGCAAATATAATTAGTTCTATTATATGTTCATTTGTTTTTATATTTTCTAATTTCTGGGTAATTTTCTCACTTCCTTTTATCCATGGGGCAGGTTTTCTATTTTTATTATATACTCTTTTAGCTCCTACTTTGTGTTTACATGGTGTAGTGAACCACCAGTGTGTCTTTGTGATTATATGTGGATATAGTTTTTCTAGAAACGGCATTCCTAGAAGTATATCCTTGTTTGTGAATTCATAACTATATATTTCCTCTATAGTTAATATTTTATCCCATATTTATAATTTTACATTTCTTGCTTTATGATTTATCATGCTTCCTTCATTATTAAATCCTGTTACTACTATTGGTGTAGTTAATTTTTCCCATTTTTCATCTGGTAGGCAATTATGTTTACACATATTAGCTTCTGCTCCTGTATCTATCATAGGGGTGTAATATCTATTGTAGTAATTCTCTACTATTATTTTGGCAAGTATATAGATTTTCATTTTATCTTACATTGTCCTTTTTATTATGACTTTCTTATTTTTATATGTTACGGTTAACTGAGTGTTTTCTAAATTATATGGTTTCATGCCTTCTAACCATTTTATTCCTAATATGATATTTTTATCCCCGTGATATATTTTGAAATTTATTACCATCGGTATTCCGCCAATGATCAATTCTTTTTCTACTGTTTCTCTTAATGCTGTAAATGCTTTTGGTATATCTGAGTGTTCTATAGAATTTATTTCCTCTTCTGTCACTAATTCTCTTGTTATATAATTTTCTTCTTGTCCTGTGTTTATTGTTATTATAAATTTTCTTTGTTCTAATATTTCAGTTATATAATAATAATTTGGCTCTATCTCTTTTATTGTTACTGAATTTAGCTATGCATAATTATGAATAGATATAGTAGAATCCGATGCAAGCGAAATTAGCTATAGAGGAGTACTAAAATACAGGTATGATAAAGAAAAAATAGAGCATCATTGTAGATATTATTCAGGTACATTTACAAATCCCGAAATAAAATGGGAAATAAATAGGAAAGAACTATATTCAATATATAGAAATTTTAATAATTCTTTTATACATATTATGTTTCGAATCGGAAATAATAAAGTTAATTGAACTCGTCGATTACACAATCCACTCATAACATCAATTCACTCGTCGTAATGCCAAAATTAATATTACATTTCTACACGATCTTCAATTGCTATGATTTCTTTACTCAACACCAATACAATACTTTTTTCTTGTTAGAAAATAAAAAAGTCACTATTTTGCTTATATTTTATGAAACTATGTAGCTCAAATTGTATACTTGACAAATTAAAAGAGATGATAATAAATAATATTACTACATGTGCGTGAGGAGTAACACAAAGTTTCAAAGGAAAGAGGAGGGATAAACTATGAATCAAATAACTACAATAATCTGCTAAAAGATAAGAAAGTTATTAAAATTTCATGAGATAATGAACCAAATATATATATATATATATATATGAAAGTTGTAACATAATATTTGATTTCCTTTCTTTCTTGATATGGATTTCTGTACTCTTTTCTTTCTTTTGAATGAAATTCCATTCAAAAATCTGAATTCGGGCATGAATAGTAAAGCCAAATAGGCAACCAATAGTCAAATCATTTAATATATCATAGCTTATAAATATATCTAGGTTATGTTTATTAATCTCAATACTCAATACTGAATTAGATTCGCGCACCAATAAACCACATATGAAAATTCAATATCAGACCTAATGTCAAAACTAAAAAAAAAAACAAGAACCCCATAGAGGATATTATTCAAGAAAACAATTGTATAAAATTATGCCAAAAAAAAATTATATTAGAAAGAGATGTTGCCTACCTCATTTGTATTGGCACACTTCAAAGTAGAGTTCTATTCAGCTGTCCACAGAAACACCACATCAATTGGTTTTCCCTGAGACAAAAATATCATCTCATAAGCTATTGAAACTAAATTTTAATAAGTTATTTTGTGAGAGATCAAACTCTTAACATTAAACAACAAAAATTATATGATAAATAAGAAGTAAAAAAGTAAGGAGTAAGAAGAGAAATGGAAAAAAAAAACTTAGGAGATAATTCACGATCTAACACTGGAAGGGACAAGGTTATATGCAAATGTCTATCAAACTCAAATAGAGGTAAAAAAAGAAAAAGTCGTTTCTTTAGAATATGAGAAATTGAAGAGGCATGGATCATAATGGGGAATGTAAAGAGATAGTAGTTTCATTGGAATATTATTAATGAATAATTGTCTTTTTCATGTACCTATTTTAATGTGCTGATATTTTTTATTTTATATTTTATTAAAATGTGTAATTTCATCTTTGTACAAAATTTTTGTTGTAGTATGTATTTGGTTGAAGGACAAAAAGGTCATTTAATTTTTGATGGACAATTTGGTAATTCAACTTTTTTCTTTGGTGCTTTCCACTTATAATATAGTATGATATATATTATGAAAAGTTAAAATATATTAATATATATGTATATACCTTAAACTCATCAAACATGGCCTGTTGGATCGATTTTGGAATCTCTGATCAGGCGCTCCAATGTTCTGTAAAAAGCCTCCTAACTGCCTCATTTAGAGCACGTTGAGGCTCTTTCGTGGGATGCCACCTATAAGGAACATAATAAGCATGTCATCAAGTGATAAATAATTAATTAAGATGAAAAAATAAACTTATCAATTAATTAGAAAAAAAACTTACGATGATCCGTCAGAGTAAATCATGACTCTACCAATGGCGTCCTTCTCGCTGGGTCTCTGATTCACCCCATCTTCCTCCTCAGAAAGTGTTGAGGCAGGTAATGGTAGAAGTCTATAACATTGAGTCAATGGGGGAGTAGAAGTCTGTGTGTCAGACTCAGATCTGGTACGATCTCTAAGTCGCAAGCCTGATCTCTAAAGTTGAAAACTAATTCTTAACTCAAAACTAACAATTTAAACTAACAAACTTAACTTAAAAAAGCTTAACTTAAAAAAATTTAGATTCAAGAACCTAATTCAAGTTAATAATATAGTTCAAGAACCTAATTCCAAATTCAAGTACCTAATTCAAGTTAATAATCTAATTCAAGAACCTAATTCCAAATTCAAGTTCCAAATCCTAATTCCAAATTCAAGTTCCAAATTCAAGTACCTAATTCAAGTTAAAAAAAGAACCTAAAGTTGAAAACTAATTCTTAACTCAAAACTAACAATTTAAACTAACAAACTTAACTTAAAAAAGCTTAACTTAAAAAATAAGATTCAAAAACCTAATTCAAGTTAATAATCTAATTCAAGAACCTATTTCAAATTAAAAGTTCTCAAATTTAAGTTAATAATCTAATTCAAGTACTTAATTCAAGAACCTATATAATTCAAGTTCAAAAAAGAACCTAAACTAAGGTTCACAAGCTAATAGCAATCATTATCTAAACTAGGGTTCACAAACTAATAGCAAGCATAAACTAAGGTTCATAAACTAATAGCAAGCCTAAATTAAGGTTCACAAACTAATTAGCAAGTCTAAACTGAGGTTCACTAACTAATAGCAAGCCTAAACTAAGGTTCACAAACTAATAGCAAGCCTAAACTAATTAATGTTCATAAATTAAGAATATAATCTAAAAAAGGAATTTTTCACTATCAATTTTTTTATATATCAATTTTCACTATCAATTTCTCAAAATCTTTGTTTAGAATTCAACAACAACAACAATAACAACATATACACCATAGTCTAAATTCAACAACAACAACATACCTAGTCTAGAATACACTATCAATTTTCACTATCAATTTTTTCATATATCAATTTTTACTATCAATTTCTCAAAATCTTAGTTTAGAATTCAACAACAACAACAACAACATATACACCATAGTCTAAATTAAACAACAACAACATACCCTAGTCTAGAATACACCAAGGGGCAGATGGTGTGCTTCGTTATCAGGGTCGCTTATGTGTTCCTAAGGGGGGTGAGTTGAGGCAGCAGATCCTTGCAGAAGCCCATAATTCTAGATATTCCATTCATCTAGGTGCCACTAAGATGTACCGTGATCTACGAGAAGTCTATTCATGGAACGGAATGAAGAGGGACATCGCAGATTTTGTGGCTAAGTGTCCCAACTGTCAGCAGGTTAAAGTAGAACATCAGAAACCAGGAGGTGTGACTAAGGAAATTAGCATTCCTACTTGGAAGTGGGAAGTGGTCAACATGGATTTCATTACGGGATTGCCTCGTACTCGCAGACAACATGACTCTATTTGGGTGATAGTGGACAGAGTCACTAAGTCAGCTCATTTCTTGGCAGTCATGACTACAGATTCAGCGGAGGATTATGCCAAACTCTACATTAGCGAGATAGTCAGGTTGCATGGGGTTCCTTTGTCTATCATCTTAGATAGAGGTCCTCAGTTTATATCTCACTTCTGTAGATCATTCCAGAGAGGTCTTAGTACTCAAGTGAATCTCAGTACAACATTTCATCCGCAGATAGATGGTCAGACAGAGCGTACCATTCAGACCTTAGAGAACATGTTGAGAGCGTGCGTAATTGATTTTAAAGGTAGTTGGGATGATCACCTACCTCTTATAGAGTTTGCCTATAATAACATTTTCCACTCCTGTGTTCAAATGGCCCTATATGAGGCACTCTATGGGCATAGATGTTTGTCTTTGGTTGGTTGGTTAGAAGTAGGTGAAGCAGCCTTGATCGGGCTAGATTCGGTCCATGAGGCTATGGAAAAAGTTCAGCTTATCAGGGATAGATTTAAAATAGCTCAGAGTCATCAAAAATCCTCTGTATATGTGAGGAAAAGGGACTGAGTTTGAAATCGATGATTGGGTTTTTCTGAAAGTGTTACCCATGAAGGGGGTGATGAGATTCGGCAAGAAGGGGAAGCTCAGTCCCAGGTATGTAGGTACATAATCCTGAAAAGGGTTGGTAATGTGGCGTATGAGTTAGAGTTGTTGGCGGAACTAGCAGCGGTATATCCAGTCTTGGACTGGACTTGTGGAACAAAGATCAGAGGACTGCTCCTCTGAAGTTCATCCCACGACTTGAGTTAATGGACCGTAGGAGTTTCCACGGACCGTAGAACTCATCCGTGGAATCCTCCTAGCCCAGGAACCATGATTGGGTTTCATTACCCGTGGAAGTTTGCACGAGTCGTGAACCCAACTTGTGGAACCAATCTTCAGAGACCTAAGGAATTCAGCTCAGGAACCACGAGTAAGGTTCCATGACCCGTTAATCCATATCGTGGAGATAATTTCAGTAGCTCAACTTTCAGGACCAAGAAACTATGACAGGGTTCCACGGCCCATCGAACTTTCCCAAGTCGTAGAACTAAGTCGTGATCCCTGAGTAGCGAATTTCAGCAGCTTTTTCTAATTATTTTGCAGGGGAATTCCGGAGTTTTCCTACCTCTTTTAATTCCTAGGCTACGTCGTTTTGACTACTCTAAGACTATTTTATTAGCCAAAAACTACCTAAAACATTCATCCTCCTAACTTTATTGGACTTAGAAAGAAAATAAATACAAGAGGCGATAGTTTTCTCTCAAGAACAAGCAGAGGTCTTCATCAAGTTTAGCCCCAAGAATCCAAATATTTCTCCGTAGTATTCTTCACCAGGTATGTATGAATTTAGTAAGGGCTTAGTCCGCCCTTATGCCCAAAAACCTCAGATCTTTTCCATAATTCGCTTGAATGTAGAACTAGGGTTCTTTTCCTTTTTATAGATTGTTCCAAGGAATCCATGCTCATGAATTATATATGATCCTTGCATTGTTTTGAATATCATATACTGATTATCTTACACTACTTAGCTATTTACGAGATCTTTAGGAATCATGGACTTAGCCCTAAACTATAACATTTGTTTAAATGTGTTTGTTTCCTTCAAAATTCAACCTAGCTTATTTGTATAAGTCCCAAAAGTAGAATTTAGCCAGTTAGTATCCCACTACATCATTTCAGAAAAATAGAGACTTTAGACTAGTCCAGTCCTGACCTAGAAACTCAGGATGCAAGTTTTGAATTCAGCTATATTAAGTTTGGGAGTAGCATCTAGCACTGAGTTGGACTAGGGTTCAGCGTACCTTCAAGTCCCAGAACTACGTGCCATCATAGGTTTATAAGTCCCCTCTGTTTGGCATGAATTTTAGCGATCACGCCACAGTCATGCCTTTATACCCTGGCAAGGTATATTGGGTCCTCTCGATGGGGCGTATACATCGGACTCCACATTTGGCTCACGTGGTTTATGTCGATTAATATACTTTCCCACAGTGTTAGTTTCAGTAATGTACATTAGACCCTCAGTTATGTTTACTTTCAGCTTTCAGCATGCTTCCAGATTACACTTGCATTTCAACTATTTATGCATGATATTTACCTTGGGCCTATGTACTAAAGTTCAGTTCAGTTTATAGCTTTCCAGTATTATAGCATGTTTATATATTAAGTTAGCTTTGCATATCCCTCATGCTCAGTACATTCAAAGTACTGACGCATACTCTATGATGCATCCTATTATGATGTAGGCTCAGGTTCTCAGTTTTAGCCATAAGGGCTGTAAAGATATAGTCTTTACCTATGTGAATAGAACAGACTCCATTCATTAAGAATGTAGGATTTCAATATCAACTCCCCATAAAAAATTATAATTCCTATGTACTAAAGTTATATCAGGGAACGTCAAAAGAATAAAAATATTCCAAGTTTCTTTGAATGAAAATTGTAGCTTGTCCATGTTATATTCTCCCGTAGCTTCTAGAGGCATCTGTTGTTTGTTGGTAAGCCTGTCAGCTACTCTGTTCCCTTCTCTAAAAATATGCTTCTTTATAACTTGATAAACAATTTGGATCAAGTATTAAGCATATTGTGTCTCCATAGATTTTTCAACTAAGTTGTCAAGGGGAATTTTTAATTTTTAAATGAGAACAATGACTACAATAATTGCAACATAATTTCTTTTGATTTGGCAAATGAAACATGGGGCAAGGTGGAACAACTAGATTATGGAGAAGGAAAATTCGATTTGAAGTTGGGAGTTTTGGGAAGTGATCTTGTAGTACTTTATAACTATGAGATAATTCATTGTGATGTGTCGGTTATGAACGATTATGGAGTTAAAGAATATTAAAAAAAGATGTTCACTATCAGTTGCCCTCCCGATCCTAGGAATTATAACTTTATTACGTACTTGTTCGTGTCATTTTTCCAATTTTTTTGCAAGTCATATAAGGGTAAACTTTTCCTGTTGTATTGTTCCATTTCCATTAATTACAATCCAAAGGAGGAATCAATCAGACTAGTAGAAGTTGAATAAAATGGAGTTAAAAAATGTATTGTATGAACTTTATATAAAGTGCAGGAGCGTGACTCAGGCGTCTCCACCATTGCTAATTGCAGTTGTTATTTCTTGTTTGTTGTTTACTAGGGATGAACAATTTTATGTTTTGCTAATTGTATCCGGTGTCTTTAGTATCAAAGTGATGTTTTGGTAGACTAAATGTTGATCTTATGTTGTATTAAAATTTTAAATAATTTGCTATAAACCTGAATCCTTCCTCACTTGCTCTCTTGGTGATTTTGAAATCGGTTTAACTTCTAAAACTAAGTCATCCTTATATCTATTTTCAAACAATAATTATTTTTCTATTTTAGTACACAAATTGTTTCCTACTTTATTTCATATTAGAACGTACACTAAAGATTTGATAAGAATGTATGAAACGACTTTATAAATGTTATATCAGAGAAAGTCAAAAGAATAAAGTTTACTTACTTGAGTGGAACAAGCTCCATTCATTACAAAGAAGGTAGGATTTCAATATAAGCTCACAAAATAATATGAATATTCCTATGTAAAAAAGTTGTATCAAAGAACGTCAAAAGAATAAATCTTGTCCAAGTTCCTCTTCCTTTGAATAGATTTTGTCATGACCAGATTTCTCGGTCATAATGGCACCTACAACCCCGAAGTAGGTGAACCAATATCCGTTGCCCATAACGGTCAGTAATGGGCTACTATCTTACAATCTAAGCAGAAGAAATGACTTAATAAGCAGAAGCAAGGGAACAAGATGAAGAAACTAGATAACAAGAGTAATATTTACAATACGGAAGCTAAACAAAAATCCAAAACCTATATAAGGAGTACAAGGGTCCAAAATAATATATACATCATGTCTCTGAACTACGAGATTACAATATATACAAAAGAAAAACTAAAGTCAAGCTCTGATCGCCAAGAGCTCACCCTCAGTCCGGGATAGCACAAAATCTTTAAGCACGAGTCTCCCATGCGCCAGTGGCGATGGCTCACACTAGGATCTGCACCACAATATACAAGGTGTAGTATGAGCACTAAATGCAAAGCTATAAGGATGGGTCCGTCGTTATTTAAGGAACCAAGACATTTCGAAATTTCAAGAATGAGCTAATTTTTTTTTTTGGTTTTAAGTGGATGACGTGATGGAAAAGTTTAGATTTTTGCAAATCATCTGGGCTGACATCTTTCTGCTATAGTGGTATTTTATCTGCTATAGCAGAACAACTATGGCGGAAGGCCATCCGCTATAGCGGACTGCTGGGAGGCAGTAGCCTTAGAATGAGATTTAATAAAAAGACTTCTCCTCCTCAGTTGGAAATATATGAGGGTTTCTCCAAAAACCATCCCATGCTGCTCCAAGGCTAGAAAACCATGAGGAGGAGGGACTATGGCTGGAGGGACACAGAACAGTAGATTCCAGGAACATTACGCAGTCGAGAACGCCTTCACAGAGACAGAAACACATCCTTGCAACTACTTAGTGCCCAGGTAGGCTAGGTTTTCATTTGAGTAGATAGACCTACTTACATTATGTACTTATTGTATAGTGGGAAAGGATCCATGATTAGGATTTCGGGCACGAAATCTGGTGGATTCGGTATTGGTTATGAGTAAGCTAGGGATTGGTTGGATTGAATTGTGAGTTGATGGTATTTATTTTGGGCTATTTATGTTGTGTTGGTATGCTAAAATGATACGACTCAGGGTTTTGGATGTCAGGAAGGTTCGGGAAATTGGGAATTGCAAGGATAACTAAATGGGTATGAAAATGGGAAACTCCTAGGTGAGGTTTTGGGAATGTGGAGGGCATGATGAGTAGTCGTTGGTTTGGCTAAGGGATAAGGGATGGTAATTCGTATTGTTATTATCTATGCAATTTTTGAAATCAATGTGGTTGTTAAATTATTCTAAAAAGGGAAACCGTTCATTATATGTAAATAAAGGGTAAGTTGTTTAGTCTTCGGACGGAGGTCGAGGCTAAGTTATATACCCAGGAAAGAGGGTAGGTGATAGCTTGATTCATGTATTCTTTGTGTGGTTGTGTACTGTTATCTAAGTAATTGTATGGGATGCATTACTTAGGGGTTGATTATAAATGTCTGATACTCTTTTTTAACAGTCTGGTAAATTAAACTATGTATTTTGCTTGTTGGTTTACAAGTTGATTGTTCATTGTTGTGACTGTGGATTGTTTGACATTTGGTTAGCTCGGGTACCACACCTGGTATGGAAATACTAACGGTTGGCTCGGGTACCACGCCTGGTATGAAATACACTAATGGTTGGCTCGGATACTACGCCTGGTATGGGATATACTAACAGTTGGATCGGGTACCATGTCTGGTACGACATATACTAATGGTTGGCTCGCGTACCACGCCTGGTACGGGCTTATTTACTGTATTATTGCATTGATATTATTTGCATTATTGTAGTTGGTACTAGTTCAATGAGTGGACTGGGTTGTGAACTTGAAATGCGGTTGTGTATATTTGTCCTTGAGAGGCCGGGATTATTTGAATTGCTCTAAAAGTTCTGGTCTTGGTAGACCGGGTTATATGTCTGACACTTAGGTGTTGTCTAGAGGGGATTCAAGGTGGGTCCAGGATATTTAATGGGGTATAATGGTTTGTTGTTATGGATTGATGATCATGGTTGTGGAGTGGTTTACATTTGGTTGATAAACTTGGGGAATGACTGGGAGTCTGACATTGTGTGACTAGCGGGTGATATCCTGGGAAGAATTGTCTAGGGATGCAGGACGAGTCCGAGTAATTGTGTGTAGTGCCCTGATTGTAGATAGTCTGGAATGACAGGGACTAGGTCTTTTTTTGATGCATAGTCATGGGGGTTGACTAGAATAATGGTGAGGCAGTCAGAGTTGGATTTAGCGATTGGGCTAAGGTTGTGTGACTTGGGCTAAGGTTGTGTGACTTGGGATGTCTAAGGGTGTGTGACTTGGGCTAAGGTTGTGTTACTTGGGAAGTCTAAGGTTAGTGTGACTTGGGAAGTCTAAGGTTAGTGTGACTTGGGAAATCTAAGCTTAGCGTGACTCGAAAGACCTTAGGGAGAGGGAGTTGGCAGCGGAAGGAATAGAAAGGATTGAGGTAAGCGGGTGAGTAGACGATCGTTTGAGATCGGGTATGGTAAGGGTGAACGGTGAAGGAGGGAGCTATATTGTTTATTTTCATGTTTTCTTGATTTTCCTATATGATGGTACGTGTGGATTCGGGTCGACCGATGATTCTTACCATTATGCGTGGTTGTACTGAATCTACTCTTGCTATACCCTTTTGGGTATAGTTTGGTTGCAGGGTTGGTGATGTTTCATAGGTACATGACTATGGTGATATGCAACAGCTTCTGTCCTTCCTCCATGATGGAAGTTGTGTCTCATTTACTTTTCTCTATATAAATTATGTAGTAGCTCTTGTACCTGTTTATACTATGTCCTAGGGAGGGTAATTTAAATTGTAAAACTGTCGGGTTGTAATCTCCATAAAAAGGATGTTGTAAAGGTTTTTCGTATATCAAAAAGGTTATTTCAGGGTTTATTTTCTATTTTCTGCTTTTTTCCTACTGGATGGGTTGTAAGGGTTCATCTATATAGGTGCATAGAGTAGGAGTCTGCACGGCACGGTAGGTTGGGTCATGCCATATGGTATCAGATCCTAGGTTACCGGTCTCCCAGTACAAGAGCAAAATGTCGAATAGAGTCATGCGGATTGGTGTGTTGACGTCCACATCTAATCTTTGGGAGGCTATGTAGCATTATAGGAAACATCTCTCTTCCTTCATTCCTTTTTGTGCGGTTCATTCACTTGCTTGTATGGGTTGAGTTCAATTGGTATCTCTCGATCCCAATTGGTATTTCGACAAAGTAAAGGGGGGGTGGTCATTGTACTCCGGTTGTAGTAAGACAAGCAAGGAAAATTGGAACCAGGAAGGTTCCAATTGGTATCTAGGCTGAGAGGTTGTGGTAATACATGGATAACCATCTAATGGTCATCCATGAATATGAATAGAAGGTGAATTTATGTGACTTAATTTTTGTTGTGGCCTGAAGTAAAAATATTGTGTATTACTGTGTTTGTAAGACCTATTTGAATTGTGTGAACTTGGTTTCCTTGAAATGAATGATGAGTCTGCAGAGGGTCATAAGTTGAAGGTAGTGTTTCTTGGGTCTGTGCATAGCTGTTAATTGTAGTGACTGAAATTATATCATATGCTGAAAGGTAATTATCATTGGTTAAGATGATAAGGGAATGAAAATTATAACTGTAGGAAAACATCTGTTTCAGGACGGTCGGGACTTGGTTGGGAACCATGAGAACAAGGGAGTTATTCGTGTGTAATAGCGGGAAGGTATTGTTGGGAACAATTGTCCTTTTAAAATTTGCTGTGATTGGTAATTTTTGTGATTGGTGCTGAGTTTTGATATATGCATTGCCATAAATGGTCTTGGGGGTAGTCTAAGACCATGGCGGGATCGACGGGGTTAGACGATGATCACCGGGAAAGAGGAAGGGTACACTTGCTGGAAAAAAAATCAATTTTTCTAGGCTATCACCGACGAAACTGCCATAGAGGAACTGTACCGCTACGGCGATCCATCTACAGTGGAATTTTCATTGCTACAGCAATACCGCTATGGCAGAGTGACATCCGCCATAGTGGAAGGGTGTGAGGTAGAAACCTCACCCTGTTTTCCCCTGTTTTTCATTCATTCCAAGGATGATTTTAGAGCAGGAATTAAGCTACAAATTGCTAGGTAAAACAAGAAATCAACAATTTAACTACCATAGTGTGCATATAAGGGAAATTGTCTAAAACCAGCATCCATGTGCGATAATCAAAAAGGGGAAAAGGAAGGGGAAATATTGTCTAACACAAGCCCCAAACAGGGGCAACCAAAAAGCTGTAAATTGTTCGAAGGTTAAAGGGGGGGGGAGGTCCTAAGCCTCTTCATTAATAAGGAAGGGAAACTCCTGCCTGTACTTGGGATGCAGGGTGTGAAGCTCTTGGCACGAGGCAACACAAGAGAACATGACCTTGATGGTCTTCCACATCCGGGCAAACATACGATCCCGGGAGCGCCTTTTCTTCTTCTCCTCCTCTAACTCCCTTTGGAGTGCAGTAAACTCCTGAGCAGTAGGGGCGGGGCTGTACCTCTAGCGGTGGTGCCCTCCATGAACCTCCGTACCACGGCCAAGGTCTCCTCTAGATGGGTTCCAGCGATCGGGGGCTAGGCCATGATCATCATCATCATCGGCCTCCTTAACCGGGTGACTGCTCCCAACTTCATCCATCTTCCTCTTCTTCTTGGAGACCACCTTCACTCGGAAAGGGTTGAAGTTGTCGTCCATTGCCACCTCTAAGTCAGTATGGTCCTCAGGCACCCCAAACCGCCTGCACAATTCTGACACCAAGCCCGGAAGGTAAGGGCCCTTTCTATGACCACAATAGAAGTCCTTCCATTCGGAGATGATTTGCTCCCCCACATTCATGATAATGCCTTGCATGGCGCAAGCAATCACCAGGTCTCGGGCATAGGTAACGTCGGTCTTGTTACCTAACGAGCGGATTCTCTGGGATACCAAGTTTAACCACATCCTAGCCTCCATGGAAAAGTAGGTGCTCGTGACGCCCTTGGGACTGACCCAGTATACCTGATTTCTGAACTCTGCATCCACCAAGGTATCTCTCAACCATGTCATTTCCCAAAGCCTTGCCTTGGCCTCATATGCATCATTGCAGATGTGAGGCACTCCAAGCACCCTATTGATCATCTGAGCATCCACGGGGATGTCCACCATTCGGATACGGATGGTAGGGGTGGGCTCATCCCAACGGATTGTAGGAAGAACGGCATAGAACTGCCGTACCCAGCCTGTCTGTGCGGGAGAAGGATCTACTAGCAAGGACTCCCAACCAAACTCTCTAACCTTCCGGTGGAAGGCGATAACTTTTCCATCCACCCCTGTCAGCTTGCACCCTCTCTGATAGAAAATGCCCAGTCTCCGGTAGTCTATGATCCTCTCTCGACTAGCTTCATCGGGAAAATAATCATAATCATACACGGGCAACTGTCCTCCTTCAACCATTGAAAGTATAACCTATAATGTAGCAAGGAAACTGGATTAGAACTTGGTAAGGCATAAGAGATTAAGAAAAAATGGGGGGAATTTTTCTAAGTATTAGCTTGGGAAGCTACTGGTTCGTGGCCTTCCACTATAGCAGACGGACGTCCGCCATAGCTGAAAAATATTCGTTGTAGTAGAACCGCAATAGCAGAAATAACGCACCTGGGATCCTTGCAATAACAATATATACTTAATAAGTTTTAGAAGTGGATGGTATACCGGTAACCTCAAGTGCAAGGGAAGCAAGAGGAGAGTAAAGATAGACATGCTCAGAAGCCGGAATCAATAACCCAACTAATCATGCCAATATCAAATCCAACAAGTAACAACTTACCCGTATATAGTCTTATAAGTATAACCCTAACAGGGGATAACACCGCTGATGTGCCGCTAATTTACGGCACTTTCGACTCTTTTTTACTAAGAACAATCGTACGTTTTCAAGCAACCATTGTTGTTTTTGATGTTTTTATGTTGTATTTGTAGGAAATGGAAACAAACACAGAAACGGAAGGAAATACGCGAAAAACAACATTCTGCCTAAGTGTGACGGCCTGAGTGACGGCCCGTCACACATGTGACGGTCCGTCACAGTGACCGTCACACCAAGGCAGCAACTTCAGGCGGCATCACTGGTTAGCAGTGACGGTCCAGGCGACGGTCCATCACTGGCTTGACGGTCCGTCAGCCTGGCCGTCAAGTTAAGGCAGACGCGCGTCAGCGGCTGTCCGCGTTTAGGACTCCTAACCCGTTTTGGATTTGGTTTCTTTGACTCCTATAAATACCCTATGAGAGGTTTATTTTAAATTGTTGTTCACCCAATAGTTTTAGCATAGTTTTTAGTCGGTTTTGAGAGCAACAACACGTTTTCGTATTCTTGAATTCGTGTTCTTGATTCGTTCTTGAGTTCTTGGTTTTTCTTGTTCTTGGATCATTGAAGGGTATTTTCATCATATTGTAAGAATCTTCTTTCCTTTATTATGAATTTCGTCTTTTCTTCTTCGAGCATGAGTAACTAAAACTCCCGCAACTAGGGTTGTGGGAGCCATGGCTAAAGTAGCGATATAGATTCCGGGTAGCGACGGGTTCAATTTACATGTAGTCACGTTGTTAATCATTCATTATGTCACGTTTTCTAGTGGTTGCAAACATTAGAACATGCCTAGGTTTAATTTGCTTTAGTAAAGAGATTAAAATCGGGAAACTTGATTAACGACAAGGATTCGAGACTACCAACTCTCGTCTTACTGATTAATGCCGTAACTGGATTAATCTACTTGATGTTTAGGATTGAAAGCTAAAAATCACATCTTTTCGAGGTCGAGAGAATAGAAAAGGAAATTTGTTTATTTGGTCGAGAGACGTTTAGACGATACAGTTGACGCAATCACATCGTGACACGCATATAGAAAGAACCCGGTTAAGCCTAGAATCGACATTGTTACAACGCCATGGTGAACACGTCCCTAGTTCATTCTCTCCTACTGATTACTTCTCTACAATATTGTTGCTTTTGTTCACGTTGATTACAAACCCCCCCCTTTATATACCGGAAACTATTGACCATTAGTCACATATTTCACTAAAGACTTAATCTTCACCATATTCTCTGTGGGATTCGACCCCAACCTTGTTGGGTTCCTTACTTGACTACGACCGCTTACGCTTCATTAATTCGAGGTGTAGTTTGGGCGTTATCAAAAAGTGGCGCTGTTGCCAGGGAATATGGTTGTTTATTAAGTCCGGTGTGTTTATTTGACTCTTAGTCATACTTTCCTGCTTTTACGTTTATTTGTTGTTTTTGTTTTTAACAGGGTACAGAGTTATGCATGCCAAGTACACGGCGCTCGGGTGAATCAACATTACCATACGATCCCGAGCTTGCTAGAACATTAAGGCGGAATATGGCCGCACAACAAGAGGCAGCAAGGCTCGCTGCAGAACTGCAGGCCCAACAAAATCTGAATGCTGGTGGTCTGCAGGACGACATTATGCTGAATGATGAGGATATCAAGTTCTCATGCTTTGGAGACCCTGGCGGTCTCCAACATCATTCCAGAATCTGAGTCCAATCGACTTCACAGGTATTCCTTTCTCTCACAGTTTTTAGCTTTCATATGGATGCATTGGGGACAATGCATGAGTCTAAGTTGAGGGTGTGGGGAAACCTGTGAGTCACCACCGAGGGTTTTTGTTGCCGTGTTTCTTTTCCCTCCGGTGTGCTATCTAGTAGAACCGGCATGTTTAGGTTGTTATTTTAAAAAAAAATTTAGTGTCTATAGTGATGAGCATGGCGTTTTTAGTACTAAAACGAGGCCCCTTTAAAAATTTTCTGGATCCTTGAATGTCATTGTGTGATTATGATTAGAATGAGTATGCTTAAGCCGAGCGGTTGTTTGATAGTTGGTAGCAATATAGTTTCTTGGTGCCAAGTGTGTGTGAGATTATTGTTATAAATTCTTACTCTGTGCATGCATCTAGGACTTGGCCCGGTCTATTTTGTTAAGTTCGAAGTTTGGTTGCTTAGGAAAGGATCACAGGCCCTTTTTGTATGCAGTCCACTTAACCTAAAAGACCGTCCAAATATAAATAATCCCTTTTTGATCCCTGTTTGAGCCAAAATTGACCTTGTTCTTTCAATAACCTGTCACCATTCCTTTTTAACTTGGAATCCCTATTTTGGCCCTGGTCCTTCCTTGGACATCGTGCACCTCAACTCAGGCAATCAGCCTAAGTTGGGGGTGGCTACTATAGAGGTAAACCCTGTTTTGGCCCTGGTCCTCCCTAGGACATCGTGCACCTCACTTCAGGCAATCAGCCTAAGTTGAGGGTGGCTACTATAGAGGTGAATGATAAGAAAAAGAGGATGGAGAAGATTGGTTGTGAATAGAGTGAAAATTCAGGTGTGTGCCTAAGAAAAAAAAAGAGAAAAAAAAAGAGATGAAAAAGATCGAAAAAGAATAAAAAGAATTGTCAAAATAAAGAGGCCGCATCTGTAGCTAGAAACAAGGAAATAAAAAAAGGTGAAAAAGGATGGACAAAGTAAAGTTATGTGGTAATATGATGTCAATGGTTCCAAGGAGGGCTTAGTCACTAACCCCTAAATATACCATACCTACACCTGAAACCTCATTACAAGCCTAAACAAGTCCTGTAGTGATCCTGAGCGGCTTTCTGAAGAACTGAAATAGAAGAGTAAGGGCAAGCCTATGGTATCGCATGTGCATTGTTTGAAATCGCTTGTGAGTGTGAGCGCCTACCTAGTCCCAAATCTTGTGTGTGGGATTTCTTTGTGGTGAGGGCACCAAGATTTCTGTATTGTCTATTGATTGTTAGGATAGCTGCGCGTGTGTATGTAGAATGTTCTATCATATCGGAATGACATGTTTGGATCCTTGCAAGTTAGCGTTTCATATATTTATGTGCTATAAGGGAGCTTGATTTAAAATTGAAGATGAGTTTGAATGACCATGAGTTGCTATAGACACGAGTTTGTTTCTTAGTTGAGTCGTCGTATTGTTTTTTGTTTATGTCATGTTGCTTGAGGACAAGCGAACGTTTTAAGTTGAGGGTGTTGATGTGCCACCATTTTACGGCACTTTCGACTCCTTTTAACTAAGAACAATCGTACGTTTTCAAGCAACCGTCGTCGTTTTTGATGTGTTTATGGTGTATTTTCAGGAAATAGGAACAAACATGGAAACGGAAGGAAATGCAAGCAAAAAGACGTTCTGGATAAGAGTGACGGTCCGAGTGACGTTGGGATTGTGTTTCTTGGACGCACCAAGGCAGCCCGCGATTAGGATTCCTACCGTGTTTGGGATTTGGTTTCTTGGATTCCTAATGCGTTTGGGATTGTGTTTCTTGGACTCCTATAAATACCCTATGTTAGGTTTATTTTATTAGGATGCAAGTCACGTTTTTTACAATAGTTTTAGGAGATTTGAGCGAAACTTTGAGAGCAAGAAACACGGTTTCTTTGCCTCAATCTTGTTCTTGAATCGTTCTTGGGATCTTTGTTTTCCTTGTCTTGGAAACGTGTTCTTGATTCGTTCTTGGGATCTTGTTTTTCTTGTTCTTGGAATAATTGAAGGTTGTTTTCATTATATTGTAAGAATCTTTTCTCCTTATTATGAATACTATTTTCTTCTCTTCTTGTTCTAGCATGATTAACTAAACTCCCACAACTAGGGTTGTGGGAGCCATGGCAAAAGTAGCAAGATAGGTTCCGGGTAGCGACGGGTTCAATATATATGTTGTCACGTTGTTAATCATACATTATTTCACGTTTTCTAGTGGTTGCAAACATTAGAACATGCCTAGGTTTAATTTGCTTGAGTAAAGAGATTAAAACCGAGAAACTTGATTAACGACGAGGATTCGAGACTACCAACTCTCGTCTTATGATTAATGCTGTAACTAGATTAATCTACTTGATGTTTAGGATTGAAATCTAAAAGCACACCTTTTCAAGTTCGAGAGAATTGAAAAGTAAATTTGTCTATTTGGTTGAGAAACGTTTAGACGATACCATTAATTCAATCACATCATGACACGCATATAGAAAGAACCCGGTTAAGCTTAGGATCGACATTGTTACCAACGCCATGGTAAACACTTCCCTAGTTCATTCTCCGATTGATTAATTCTCATACTTTATTATTTGCTTTTGTTCATACAAAACCCCCCTATTTACCGAAAACTATTGACCATTAGTCATCTAATTCCCTAAAGACTTAACTCTCACCTTATTCCCTGTGGGATCGACCCCAACCTTAGTTGGGTTTTATATTTGACTACGACCGCTTACGCTTCTTTAATTAGAGGTGTAGTTTGGGCTTTATCAAAAAGTGGCACCGTTGCCGGGGAATACGGTTGTTTGTTAAGTCCGGTGTGTTTATTTGACTCTTAGTCATACTTTCCTGCTTTTACGTTTATTTGTTGTTTTTATTTTTGACAGGGTACAGAGTTGTGCATGCCAAGTACCCGGCACTCGGGGGAATCAACAGTACCTTACGACCCCGAGCTTGCTAGAACGTTAAGGCAGAATATGGCCGCACAACAAGAAGCAGCAAGGCTCGCTGCAGAACTGCAGGCCCAACAAAATCTGAATGCTAATGGTCTGCAGGACGATATTATGCTGAATGATGAGGACATCGAGTTCTCATGCTTTGGAGACCCTGGCGGTCTCCAACATCATTCCAGAATCTGAGTCCAATCGACATCACAGGTATTCCTTTCTCTCACAGTTTTTAGCTTTCATATCTATGCATTGGGAACAATGCATGAGTCTAAGTTGAGGGTGTTGGGAAACCTGTGAGTCACCACCGAGGGTTTTTGTTGCCGTGTTTCTTTTCCCTCCGGTGTGCTATCTAGTAGAACCGGCATGTTTAGGTTGTTATTTTAATTTTTTTTTTTTAGTATCTATAGCAAGCATCATGGTGTTTTTCTTGACTAAAAGGAGCCCCTTCTGAATTTTTTTTTGGTTTTGTACTTATGTTGAAACGATTGACTGTCTGGATCCTTGAATGTCATTGTGTGATTATGATTAGAATGAGTATGCTTAAGCGGAGCGGTTGTTTGATAGTTGGTAGCGATATAGTTTCTTGGTGCCAAGTGTGTGAGATGATTGTTATAAATTCTTACTCTGTGCATGCATCTAGAACTTGCCCGGTCTATTTTGTTAAGTTTGAAGTTTAGTTGCTTAGGAAAGGATCACAGGCCCTTTTTGTGTGCAGCCCACTGAACCTATAAGACCGTCCAAATGCAAATAATCCCTTTTTGATTCCTATTTAAGCCATAATTGACCTTGTTCTTTCAATAACCTGTCACCGTTCCCGTTTAACTTTGAATCCCTATTTTGGCCCTGGTCCTTCCTTGGACATCGTGCACCTCAACTCAGGCAATCAGCCTAAGTTGAGGGTGGCTACTATAGAGGTAAACCCTGTTTTGGCCCTGGTCCTCCCTAGGACATCGTGCACCTCAATTCAGGCAATCAGCCTAACTTGAGGGTGGCTACTATAGAGGTGAATGATAAGAAAAAGAGGATGGAGAAGATTGGTTGTGAATAGAGTGAAAATTCGGGTGTGTGCCTAAGAAAAAAAAAAGAAAAAAAAAAGAGATGAAAGAGATCGAAAAAGAAATAAAAAGAATTGTCAAAATAAAGAGGCCGCATCTTTTGCTAGAAACAAGGAAAAAAAAAAAAAAAGGTGAACAAGGATGGACAAAGTAAAGTTATGTGGTAATATGATGTCAATGGTTCCAAGGAGAGCTTAGTCACTAACCCCTAAATGTATCATACCTGCACCTGAAGCCTCATTACAAGCCAAAACAAGTCCTGTAGTGATCCTGAGCGGCTTTCTGAAGAACTGAAATAGAATAGTAAGGGCAAGCCTATGGTATCGCATGTGCATTGTTTGAAATCGTTGTGAGTGTGAGCGCTTACCTAGTCCCAAATCTTGTGTGTGGGATTTCTTTGTGGTGAGGGCACCAAGATTTCTGTATTGTCTATTAACTGTTAGGATAGCCGCGCGTGTGTATGTACAATATTCTATCATATCGGAATGACATGTTTGGATCCTTGCACGTTAATATTTCATACATTTATGTGCTATAAGGGAGCTTGATTTAAAATTGAAGATGAGTTTGAATGACCATGAGTTGCTATAGACACGAGTTTGTTTTTTAGTTGAGTCGTCGTATTGTTTTTTTTATGTCATGTTGCTTGAGGACAAGCGAACGTTTTAAGTTGAGGGTGTTGATGTGCCACCATTTTACAGCACCTTCGACTCCTTTTAACTAAGAACAATCGTACATTTTCAAGCAACCGTCGTCGTTTTTGATGTGTTTATGGTGTATTTTCAGGAAATAGGAACAAACATGGAAACGGAAGGAAATGCAAGCAAAAAGACGTTCTGGATAAGAGTGACGGTCCGAGTGACGTTGGGATTGTGTTTCTTGGACGCACCAAGGCAGCCCGCGATTAGAATTCCTACCGTGTTTGGGATTTGGTTTCTTGGATTCCTAATGCGTTTGGGATTGTGTTTCTTGGACTCCTATAAATACCCTATGTTAGGTTTATTTTATTAGGATGCAAGTCACGTTTTTTACAATAGTTTTAGGAGATTTGAGCGAAAC